>JBBPMA010000648.1:0-19435 GCA_038090075.1 Xanthoconium purpureum | reverse complement strand
TCCAAGTAAGCGGGGCGCACACATCATCCATGAAAGGTGGTTACTCACGCCCTAAAAAGTTGTACAGTTGCCCGCCATAGAGTCGAAGCCGCAGGGTATTCGCATCTCCCCAAGCTGGTCGTCCCCCGCCGGATCTGCACATCCCTCGTCGGAGGAGCCACTCCCTCCAGTTACCATACCCATACCCAAAACCTTTTTGCGAAAACTGTCGATGTATACCTCTCCACGACCAAACCAAATGTTGGCATCGAGTTCAAAAAGCGAACGCCAGAAAGATGGCGACAACCTGTCGATCCGTAGGAAAGAGAGAAGGGTGTTCACGTCTCCCGACCTAGCATCAGAGAGACATACGCAGCGCGGGGCGTTATGGAGCGAAGACGACCCGTACTTTCCCCGCGCTAAACCCCCTGCACCTCTCAAACGCATAAAACACGCACGACATAATTCCCAGGGCAACGTATCTCCAGATCCATTGATATTCGACGAACCACCCACTCCCTGCTGCACGTCGTCTGGACATTCGTTGAAATCGGATTCGTCAGCGTCGACGACACCTCTTTTGCCGCGACGGAGATTAGATGGGGTCACGCCCGAAATGAACTCCTACCAGCCCGCTGGTGAATCTTGGCAATATACCCAGACGTCCGCCACCAATAAAGCGTCCGATGACAGAGAGACCGTTACATCATCCAACCACACTTCACAGCCTCCAACTCGTCGGGATGTATCGTCTAAAGCTGCGTTAGGAGACGAAGACGACAGAGCCAAATTCCTCGGATGGTTCGCCAGAAGGAAAAAGGCCGACGGCTCGGACGACGGTAGCACGCGAGGGACTACCTCTCTCCACCGTGTTCGGTCGTTCAGGAAGCTGAGGCACGTGCACTCCGCGGACACTCAAGAGTCAAGGGAGGAGGAAGATGTTGTCAATAAGGAAGGGGCACTGTCGTCAGGTGTCGTGGTCAAGATCCAATGTTGTGAAGGTGATGGGTGGCATGAGAAACCTATGGTGGACATCATTCCAAAGCTGAGGGAACTCAAGCTCAGGTAGGGGGCGGTCGGATGGATCCGTCGGACGCAGCGTCGGACGACAGGTGTACATTCTATTGGGAGGATGGTATTATTCCACCTTGTCTGCAATGTTGAACTAAATATAATATAGAGGCTCGATGCCGCTGTAGACTTACAGTTGGTCATACCTGGTTTCTTCATACACTTCGTCCCAGGTGATCATTACCAATGTATTATTGTAGATAGACTAATGAAGTTGGTATTTTTCTCTGAGTGGTGCATGGGAAAAGTGCTTGGCCCAGCGGCACTACTCACAGCCTTGAGTGGCAACTCCTGAGATCGTTGCGCTCTGCCGTAATCGGTGATCTCGCCAATAGATCGGGACGAGTGCCTGAGTGCGGGGGTCACCGGTCAGACACAGCAATCGTTGGTCCACTTTCATGTGATAAAAAGACACCCTGTCTGCGCAGTAATGAGGCAGGGTCAGCAAAAAATAAAAAGAAGCACGAAGAAGAGCCAGGCGCCGCATGACAGAAAACAATGGCCACAGAAATGGAAGGGCAGGGGAGCCGGCGGCGTGGGTACATAGGAATGACAAACCTCCCATCAGGCGATCAGCAGCTCGCCATGACTCGTCGATTCGGAGTCGGCGTTTTCCCGAATGAATATGGGTACTGACCAGAGGGACAATAGAATTTACCTGAACTTGACACGGTGATTAAAACCATGGACAGGAAAAGACTTCAGTGGGTGCCACAAAGCTGTAGATTGTAGGGTTCGGTCTACCGCAGTCGAGATGTGAAAAGGGGCATATTCAATGACGGGGAGCGACGGAACCGTTTGGTGGGCGTTTGGGAAACCATGTACATAATTGGCATGTGGGTCGGAGGGTCTATGGTGCTTCGAGTAGACCTGGAAGAATGCGGTCAGCGTTGTATTGAATCAACTATTACACGACGGGGAAACTTAATACCTCTGCTGTAAGTTTCTTGGGTTCTTTTCACGGTGACGGCCGTTCCGAACGGAGACCTTTCCTTGTCCATGGAAGGGAGGTATCTTACATAATCAACTCTCCCATGGATGAACATCAGTGATGGTCCTGGTGATGGTGATCAACTTTGTCGTTCCATTGTTGGTCGCTGTTCTCTCACGCGACCATGAGAGCTCAGACCAAAACTTGCTGTTGTGCTCTGACATTGGGTGCTGAAACACATCCGTTTTGCAGGTTACGACGCGTTGTTGGAGTGGCGTGGCCCATCTGCACATCCGGATTTTCTCGGACCGCACCGAATTACGGACCGTGGTTGGTGCAGCAGTCTCCGTTTTATCCCTCATGCCAATCCTACTCGACCCTATGAACATATTCGAACGTGATTTTTGGAGTCAAAGCACTGAAGCGGACGTTGTCTACAAATGGTAAGTTTTTTTTTTTCACAGCACCGCATCAAACACATTGTGCAAACCTTTCCAATTGCTTCCTCGGTGTTCTATCTCAACATTAGGCTCATCGCAGAGCATTTCGTACGCTAAATGCCCACGTATGCAAGAGCTATGCTGCGGAAGAGCCTTTCGGACATGACGACATTTTCCTGTCCGTTAGCGCTGGGCCCCATTGCTGTGCCGATAAAGCGGTGCAAAGGGCTGAGCTACCCGAACGTCACTGCGCCTCCGGCCGAAGGGCTTCATGCCTCAGCGAACAGACTATCGTCACAATGCTTGAACAGGCCACCGATCCCCCGCATTCCGCAGTGGAGTACCACAGCCTCGTTACGCATTTTCCACTTAGCCCCTGCGCCTCTCAACCCCTGCACTGGTGTCCCCCGAGATACATAAAGCTGCGGACGGATTCCGAACCACGTCGGGCACGTTGACGTGATACACTGGAAAGCCTATCATACTAAATCGGACAACTTTCGATCTGCCCATTCCATCATTTCCCCTTCATTGGCCAAGCGTCCTTGGACCGGGCCGATTATTTAAACACCTCGATGTATCTGTTGCCGCATGTCCCTCCTTGTCTACTACCACCATCCGCCATGTCTTCCCCTCCCCATCAAGAGTAAGTGTTTGTTGCATGATGAGTAGCAATACATTGACCATCCTGTCCAGCACGTATCGTTCTTCCAGTGCCGGTCCCATTTATCATGAGGACGGCTCAGAATCTCCTATCACGCGACAATCCCAACCCTCAGAACAACTCTGGACATCGGATCAGAGCAATTACTCTCAACTCTTGGGTGCCGTCGGAAGTTCACTTTCACTAGAGGTCCACCATGTGGAGGTGTGTTCGTGCCACAACTTTGCCAGCACTACAACTTACCGCCCCCTCCGACCTGCAGGATACGACTTACTTCCCTGGTTCCAGCTACCCCCTACCGAGCACCTCGTCACAATACCCTGCTGTCGGCACCGACGCCACATACACTAACGTTGGTCACCCCTCTTTCTAGTTCCGCACTACTTGATCATTCTCCTTTATGTTTAGACCCACGCCCCTTTTCAATCTTTCGTCAACGTCGACATGTCTTTCTATCCTCTACCTGAACCTAGTTATGAACTCTCTCAGCATCAGCACGGTTACGCTAACTACGCTCCATTTCACGAGCTTCCTGCGCAACCTCTGCCACACGATGCACACCAGCATTCTGCACAGGACGTCCACACTTCCCAGACATCTCAAGGTCATCTTGCACCTTTCTATCCCTCAACGTCGTCACAGTACCCTTCGCCGAGCCATGATGGACCTGTGTATTGGACCGATACTACGGGTGCACCACTCACCCCTAATAGCCTGACACCAGATGGGGTTATTACAATAGGGACTAATTCGGGCGATGGGCAGCACAGCCATCCGATTCCTGTGGCAACTTCGCCGTCCAATCAGAATCCCACACCTGGTCCGAGCCACCTACCGCCGAGTTCACCCGATAGAAAGCGATTATTGCCGTCGTCTGTTGTTAGTGCTGTATCTCAATTCAGTGCCGCGGCACAGCTGACACAGGTCCAGGAGAGAAGAGTAGCACCCCGCCATGACCGAGCACACAGTGTGCATTCTACGTCATCGGGCTCTCCTAGACGTAGCCGCAGTAATTCAGACGCGTATGGGCGGGGCCCCGTAATCCCCCAAGAACGATACTCAACCAGTACCGTCTCAGCGTATAATGCTAACGATCATCCTGTCATCACCTTCAATTTGGAGAACCCGGATCAGATTGGGATACCAATCATCGATATCCTGAATAAAACAGACGGCTATGCTCGTATCCGCGACCGCACAGTGGGTTTTGACATGGGGAAGAAGACGTTTACTCTGCGTGTTCAGGTGAGCTCACTAGCTTTTTCTTGTAACTAGGTGTTGAACTGTGGGTGTTCCAGTGGCCCGGGTATGGGCCTTGGTGCAAGACAATTGCTGCCAAGGACTGGACAAAATCGCGTGCTCCTGTCACGCGTGTGAAACTCGCTGAGGCGGTTGCAACGGGCATTCGGGATCTGGTCCAGGTTTGTCATACTTGGTCTCAGTACCTGTGTGTATATTGATGGACCCCCCGCTAGAGATACCGCGACGAGCCATACGACCCAGATTATGCGGCTTGGAACCTCGGACAAAATGGCATTCAAGTCGACCAGATCTGTCTCATTGCGCTGCACCAAGTGTCGAGAGGCAGTTGGCAACCCGAGCTTTGTTTGCTTGGACCTCGCAACTAATACCCGCTTTCCCTTTCTCATCTGTCCAACCACACATCCTCCTTTAACTTTATTGTTTGGATTCTGAATATTTCTGCATGTATTTATTGCTATTTTTTTTCTTGGGATTTCTGGTAGATTTTTTTTTTAGCTCAAGGTACGCATGCTCATGTTGTTGTTTATGTACCCACGCCGAATTAACCCTTGACAGACCTACGTCACACTTGGCGCTTCAGTGGCCACCACGAATATTCAAAATTCGCATCACATACTAGTAGAGGTGCATTCGCACGGCAAGGCATGGCATAGGCATGGATTTAGGATTACAGTGTAACAGATTTATTTTCTCGCTCCCATTCCTCCTTTCAGTTTTTATACCTCGCCTTTGGGCTTTTTTTTTACGGATTTCCCTCATGTGGTCCGCTCTGTAGCTGGCCACCATCCGTTGAGTAGGGGGATCATACCAGATGTACATAGTCCGAGTGCATGTGGACGACGTTGGCACACAACTGGCTTTGTGTTTGCTATACATGGAATGACTGGACTCGAGAGTGCTCGCGGAGTTGAAGCACCTTCTGATTCGCTGAGATCGACGCGGACTTCGTGGATTAGCCTCACTTGAAAACATCCATTGCTTGACCAGGTGGGACTTCTTTCCCTGAAACCTGCTAGTTAGGATTTTGAGCACGTTGAATCGGGTCTGTAACACCTCTGTTCGTGTGCCCAATCTGTCGCTTGTTTTCAATTCTTTTACTGGGTCTGTGCGAGCTAACGACGATCTCACAGCTGATCACAGCCGCACCGCGTGTCGATGGCGCAGTCGACAAGCGCCCCACCACCCAAGATCGATGCGTCGATGCGACACCCATCCCTCACGTTCACTCTCCTTCCTTGCGTTCCGAAGTTCGGTCCGAGGGTAGGTCGAGTCACGCTCACTCGCGATGGCGCTGACGACGCGTCGACGAGCTCTACGACAACGACGATTACGATGGACACGCCGAACATTGCCGTTGGCACCTCACGTGGCATCGTACCCCACTTTTCGCGAGATCACACTAACGGGTCGGATGCGATCCGGTGGTTGAACGTCCCCTTCGAGTCGTTGTGAGTATCTGCGTCCTTTCCTCTCGTAGACATGGAACTGACTTGGCGTTGTACGCGGATGATGTTCGGGGTCACGTAGTCTGGAACAAGTGCCTCCGATTCCGACCTTGCAGAATGGTCCCCATCCGTTGCATACGTTCTTTGGGTTTGACAAGGATCGGCATATCACGTCCCTCTCTCTTCGAGATCCTCTTGATATGCGGGAGATGCCACCAAATGGAAACGCGCACGTGTCTGCCAACTGCGTCCGGGGCGTAAAAAAGGTTTGTTTCTCTCCTGGGTGAAGTCAAAGACGTCTTTTTCTTATCGTGATATACTAGGTGACCCTATCGGACTGGCGCATGTACGTCTACAAGATGCAACCTGACGTCGTCTTTGCGCTCACCGACACGCCGTTCACGCCGCCTCCCTATTCTCAAAAGCGCATCACGAAGAGCATCGAGCGGAGTGCGGCGTGGCTCGCTGATATGTTTCGACCGCTTCCCGGTGACGTCGTTGGTTCATCTGAACTACAAACACGACTGTCACGACATCCACTCAACGTCTTTGTCCATATGGCGGGTGGAACGTCGTTACCTGCACGCGAGGCGTTCGCGTATGGCCTCCGGGAGACGCTACATGGCCCTGAAGCAGCGGCTGTCAAACCACTCCGATGCCTCGACGAGGGTATTGCGGGCTACGTTTTCGACCTCGCCGTTCTGCGAGGCATCAAACCGAGTCCAAATACGTCGCAGCACCAAAGCCTGCCGGATAGCTTTCTCCAACATGAGCGTCCAGAGATGTTGCAGCATCCCGAGCCCATTGTAGAAGCGCAGACTCCAAGTACGGCGGGGGAGATCAGCTTGACGGCGTCAAGCATCTTATGCGTGGCTGAGCCATCTGTCCCGCCGAATATCACGTCCCTGCTCAAGGTATCGCTCGGGGAACTCTCAGAGCAGAAACCGCGCCTCGTGACGGGAATACGCTCGCCGCATGAGATGCTCCGTCTCATCCGCGACATAGGGGTCGACCTGTTCGACGTTGGATGGGCGATGAACGCGGCCAACGTGGGCGTCGCCCTGGACTTTGTGTTTCCAGTGCCTGCGAACGATGCAGTGGATGCACGCCGGAGCTTGGGACATAATTTGTATGATCCCATTTACGCACACCAGTTTCGGCGTCTGGCGGATGCGCTTGTGGGTGCGGGAGAGGATGCAGACGGAGCTGCGACGCAGAGACAAGTGTGTTCGTGTATCGCGTGCTCACCACGTTTGCTATCTTCGCCCATCCTACATAGCGCTGTAGACCATCAGTTGCACGTTACCGCTGGCGGGGAAAGGGCAACGCGGTACGAGAAGCCATATAGTCGAGCATACATCCATCACCTCCTTCACACGCACGAAATGTCCGCGCACACGCTCCTCGTAGCACATAATCTCGCAGTAGTTTCGGCGTTTTTGGCAGGCGTCAGGCAAGTGTGGGTGGCGACTGAGGACGAGGGCAAGAATGCACGGTTCGCGCTCGAGGTGGAGAAGTTTACTAGTGCCTATGATGAGAGTGGGGAGTTATTCGTTGCTGCGAAGAAAGACTGGGAATATGTGGATAAAGCGAGAGGAAGGGGGAGGTTCGCTAGGGAACGGGAGAAAGAGGATGGTGAGGACGAATGAGAAGGATTTCAACGAGTGATGTTCAGAGGGTGTTATATACCGGTACACGCTCTCAAACCTCTGCCAGTTTGCACAATCCACCTTACTAGACGGCGGATACTCACCAAGTCACCAATGCTGCCGTTCGACAAACAAGATGGATGCTAAACGTTGAACCCTCAAGCCATCAAAGAAAATAGCGAGTCAAGTGTTGGGTACGAAGACAGTTATGAATTCTACGCAATGCAATGTCTCTATCCCTTGAAAACCAACAGGTTAGTTTGAAAAAAGACAAATAGCACCAAGAACATACCTTTGACACCTAGTAAGAGTTGCTGGCCTTGTGGCCATGCACAGGTATGCTAGTGGTGTGACTCCGCCTCCCTCGCGATCTGAGCTGCGTATGGGTTCTTCGGATCCTTGGCGTAGGCTTCCGCTGAGGGAGAGTGAACCTCGAGAGCGCGCGAAGAGGAGTCTAGTAATACGTACAACGAACACCGAGGTCTTGCATTTGGTTGACGAGGTAAAAGGTGATTGTGGAAGCGGCGATGAAGGGTGCCAATGGCCTCACGACCTGTCGAGATGTAACGCAACGGGTTCGTTATCCCATACGAGAGTCGTTTGATGACCCAGGGGGTGAAAGGGCGGAAGCAAGTAAGAGAAGACCACGGTGTCAGCTGCGATTGAACGTTGGGCATGACTCGACATACGGGCGTGTTGAATCGTCCTCTCCAGAAAAAGATGTACTGCAACATGTTTTTTGTTCGCTCGAAAAGGGATTGGACTGGATGGACTTGCGCGCTGAAAGAAAGACTCGCTGTGGAAGGGTAAAGGACTGGGTCAAACCGGGAAGTAGCTCCATCTAACTCGGGTATGTCGTTCCCACGTATGTTTTCTCCGTGACCTCTTGAACTCTCCAAGTACTCACGGGCCCCACCGGCCATGGTCAGACCCGCATCATGCGTGCACACACCGAGTCTCTCTCATTCCATGTTCACTCGGACAGCCTTGTTTCGTCCTCGTGGCGTCTGCCGCTTCTCGTCGACAGCGCGTAGCCAGAGGAAGCATATAGATCACTATGCAACGCTCTCTGTTCCACGGACCGCGACCAAAGCCCAAATCAAGGTACTGAGCAGCACAGTATGACGTTCACTACTCACTATTTCTCACATAGACAAGGTACTATCAGGTGAATCCGCCGACGGCGTCAAACCGCGTGTATCACTCATCCACCGAGGGCACAGCTGAGCAAGAAGTACCATCCAGATGTGGCCAAAGACGATGCTTCACGAACCAAATTTCACGCCGTGAGTGAGGCGTATACAATCCTGGGTGACGACAGAAAACGGTACGCGCTTCGACTCTGTTGGCACCTTGGCCTTCCATCTCCGAGTCACTCCTGTCCAGGCGTGAATACGACCGCACCCATGGCTCCCCTTTTCACGCGCCTCACAGTCAGCCAGGACAACATCCCCAAGCGACGACCACCCGACCTTCCCAACAGCCAGGTTTCAAACACTTTTGGCCCAACCACCCCAGAAACCGCACGCACGATCCCATGAGCAGTCATCCCAACGCTACACGCTACGACTATCTCTACGAGCGCACGCGTGCGGGCGGTCACGCATACCCCCATTCCCAGTCGAGAACGCAGACAGGATCACGTGCAGATCCGTTTTTGCACCCGTTCGTGCAGAGAGCGACGGGTCATCGCCGATCTGAGCCTGGCGCGACTTCACAGGCGAACAATACTCAACCAGATCTCCGGCAGAGTGGGTTTCAGAATGCAGGTTCTGCCCATTGGACGGCGTCCAGCGGCGTGGCAGGGCATCCATCGGCTGCCAAAGGTCGTTCGTCCCGAGACGAGGCTGCGGCGGAAAGTGGAGTGATGCGTGCACTCGGGGCATCTGGCCTCGTTGGTGTTATCATGCTCGTTACTGCAATTATGAGTAATTCGAAACGGACGTCGTAGACATGGTAGTATGTACATATGGAAAACAAGACTATACAATCGGGTACCTAGTGAGTTTCGCCTAATCCAACTATACACACATGATCAGGAGCCCTTCGACACGAGGACGCGAGCCGTGATGACAGGTTCGACGGCGATTGGACCGGGACCTTCGGCTGATGTGGTAGAGCTAACTTGGTGCTGGTCCCTGTTGGCTACCTTTCTAACCCACGTCTCGCCAACGTATATGGGGGGTACACTGGGAGATTGATAATGGTTATAACGATGGATGAGCTCCTCTCCTTCGGGTGGGGAAGACACCACTGGTTCGAGGATCGGTGCGCGTAAGTGCCGCTCCGCAGGGTCCTCGGTAAGGAGCTCGTGAACAGCGCCGCGGTCTACGAAGGTGGGTCCACGCGCACCCTCGTCGAGATAGTGGACCAACGAGCGCTGGTCACATCCCGTCTCGTCCGACAGGACCACCTGGTCCAACGAGTCCGTACCTGGATGAAGACAGCGCGACACGACCTCACCTACTGGGCGTACAACGACCGGAACAGTCCCTGAGTACGTACCCCATGTCCTGGGGTGTGACCTCTGGGACACTGGCTTCTTCTCCCAAGGTACCCACGGTTCCTCGTCGTCTGCAAACTTTGGACCCCAATTGTTGTGGACTTCAGCAGAGGGATCACCTGGGTCGACCGTTTCGCCATCTGTGGGGGGTATTTCCAGCATGATTCTGAGAGAGTTGGCGAGTGTCTGATAGTACGTTTCAAAGTTGGTGATCTGTCGACGATTTACTTCAACAGGAATGGTGACGGCTGCGCTCGTCGTCGTTACAATGTCGCTTGCTTGGATCTCTTCAGAAGTCGAATTTGGCATGGTGACAGGGGCTGTCCCATCACGAAAGTCGTGACGCCAGGGCCTCCACGAATGGTGTCTCATATCTTCAACACCCTCCAGCGTGGAACGTAGCATATATTCAGCTCTGTGCAGGGGTTGTGAACTGGGCATGTCATACTCGACAGCCCATCTTGCTGAAAAGGTTGCATCTACACAAACTTTGATCTTCAAGGGCGAGGTGAAGGTACGCGCAGGTCCAGTCCTCGTAATGACAACGGTAACAACTTGACTTTCTGAACCTGACAGCTCACGTTAGGCACCACATCTTTCGCATGAACGGTCTAAAACGAACCTGGGGTAAGTAACGAGCCAGAGACCTGTGCGGTATAGCTCGTCATGGGAGAGTCCTTCCGTGGGTTGGCGATGTGGAGCGGTTTGAGTCCTACAAACTCGGAAGTCGGCCGCCGAGAGGTAGTGTCTGCCGGATCGTAAAGTGGTTGAAACCCGGTGATTCCCGCCGTCATCTCTTTTGTCGTTCCATTCGCAAAAGGAACACGGACAAAATATTCATACATGAATTCGGCGTCAGTGATCTACAAGGAGTAAGCACCAGATCATCTTTAGCTGTTAACGTCAACTAACCTCCATACCATCACCTCTCATCCTGAACATGGACGCCAGATAGTCTAAAGCCGGAGGGAAGTTTGTCGAGGGAACAAGAATGGCGAAGTCTTGTACGACGTCACTGTCTCGACCGAGCTCTTCCCGCATAGGTATCACTTGCGTTGTCTCAAACACGATCCGCTCTTCTTCACGGACCAGCCATAGATCCTTGTTAAGGAGCATCTCTCGAAACGCGATATCGTCGCTGGGGTTAGGGAAACGGGAAGTCGGAAGAGTCCATGGCGACGCTCGTTGGAGATTAATGAAGGGCGACGGTGCACAATTCATCCGTTTCCTATCTTTCTGAGAGCGTCTAGTTCAAGAGACGTCAAAATCTGCGGCAATCGCAGGGTAAGGGCCTTACAATGCCTTCACAAAAGATCTTTCCTTGAGGCGGAGCCCCAAAGAGATCGTTTCCACAGCAGGACATTCCGCGCTTATCTTGATTCTGGCGTCGCCGCGTATGATGGTGTCCGGAGTGAGATCTGGGGCTCTGACCCAAGCCTGGGCGGTACATTCAGCGACGGGCGAAACGCTCGCGTGAACCGCACCCAGTAGGGCTAAGAATCTAAGGATGCTATGGAAAGCCTTGATACGCATTGAAGAAAGGATGGGCAAAGGGTGAAGATATAACCCACAGCACTTATATATCCACCCGGTATTTATCTGATGGACCTCGCGCGGCATCCAATGATCCAAAGTCTCCCTTAACGGGTTAATGCCACGCTCCGCGCGGGATGTCCTGATTGCGTAGTCCTGTATCCATGATATCAATCAGCTGGGTTACAGGAAAGGCAATTTAGATCGCACAGGAAGGTCTCCGAAGGCGCTCGTCTACCGCTCGGCTTTGTGACAATTGACCGTCCTGGCGCCCTACGCACCGAGTCTCAACTCAGAGCATTCCTTTGGAAGACCTGAGGTTTTTCTTTCGTGTTTGGGAAAAAGGTCCTGGTTCGTCCCCGGTGCACCCCAGTTTCCTCTCCGGCTCTTGTCATAGGGGATGGATGTGGATATGATCGATTGATCCCTGGGAGTAAGTGGTCCACCATTGACAGATGGCGGAGTGTGTCAAATGGACGCCCGCGCCACTCCGCCTGACATTTTTAACGCTCGTCTCAGGTTGTCTTCTTCGACGATGCGTATTTACGTCCTCAATACGTATGTCTCTGGTATGCCGTTGGGTAGTGTGGATGGCACAGGTATGCATGTTGTGTGTTGTGCTGATGCTGATATTCCTCATCTTCAGTGAGCCATTTCGATGTGGTTCCCCGTAAGTCGCGGTCGGCGCCGCCTACATTCGTCGCAGCTCCTGTAATACTTCTCGAGACAAAACGACAGTGACGACGGAACGAATGCGTCAGGCGGGGTCTGGACTTCTCCATCGCTGGTTGCTTTGCCCTCGGAGTCCGGACATTTGCGAATTTTCTTCTTTTCCCTGTTCCAACCTTCAAAGCTTCACCGTACTCTAGTGTTCCAGATCGATCATCAGCATCCTCATTATCATCAGATGATCACGGCGGGTCCTTTAACTCTGGTAGGTCCGGTCTGCCCTTGAGCTTCCAAGCGATGCGTGCCGTCTTTCCGTTCCCAAGTGGCCCCACAGATGCGTAACATGACTGAATTTTATGCGCAGGCCCAGGTTTACATTGTACCATCTCACCATTACCGTGCGCCAAACGATTGGAGGCGAGAAAAGACCGAGCCCAGAGGTACATAACCACCAAAAAACTTCGCCTGCGCCAGCGCCGCAATCGACCCTAAAAGCGATAAAACCCCATCAAATGCGAACCCAAACGTTGGCATGATACATACCAGCCCGTATTCCCCCCGCTGCGAAGCCCAATATGTACAGGACGACTGCCCATATCTTTGTTGCGATAAACGTCACCAGTGCCCATATCCCTCTTAGGATACAGATGACCACTGAAGATGCGAATATGAAAGCCAGTACAACGATAATGAGGACGGCAACGATGATGGCGATGGCAATCAAAAGCCTCGAGTGTGATACGACTAGGTTTCAATGAGTATTTTGTGATCTGTCTCGGCCTCGCCAAGAGAAACGTGTTTTGAGACTTACAGAAGTGTTTGGTGGAATCCAATGCGTTTCCCGCGTGCGACAGCGCATCAGCTGCTTGTTGTTTAGAATCGTTGATGGTGTCTGAGAGGAGCGTTGGAATCGCAGGCATGGTGAAGTCGGCAAGTAAGGGCGATAAGGTGATGGACGTATGGACCTGCAGTACGGGTACGAGGGACTTGCCGGAGTTTGAATGTCGCGTCTACTAACTTAGCTTCTTCGTTGTTCTGACTCGTGTTTGACCGTATCCAGAGGCAACGCAGATTTATTAGTAACCAGAAGAAGAAGTCACCACCAGTCCATGCATGGCTAAGTGGCTGAGTAAATCGTGCACACAAGAACTTGTCAACCGTGGTTGCATGCTAGGCAACTGATACGTTCGATGTCAGGTATGAGCAAGTGCAAGCCTTCCGTTACTCCGCCGCAACGGTGGACGGATTGCGGACCTCGAATAGCCGACGATTCGATTCGCCAGGTATGGCTGCATTGTCACGACGGTTGAGTCGAAAGGCTTTGCTGTTTTGACTAACGTTTCTAACGCTCCTTCTCTTCCTCAACATGACTGGTTCACGTCTTAAAAAGGTTGCCGCTGGATAGCGCGGATGACCCAGGCACAGATGTATGTTGCCTTTCCGTGTGTGTGAATCGGTCAGTGGTGTCCTTCACCTTCAGCAGGCCATTTCGGTCTAATTTTCCGCTATTCCCCATTCTGTTCTGTTTGCCCTGACGTAGCTCTCGACTCAGGCCTCCCCTGGGCCCCCATTGTGCCACCTACATGGGTCCTAACAGAGTAACCAGTTGTAAGTGTCTAATTGTTGTTCGTTGGCCCCTTGAGGGAGTTGATGTGATAGTGGCGTTGACTGCCATACTGAGGGCCATTTAGAGCCCCCCTACAAACTTGGTGCGATAGCTGGCAACATCTTCCATGTTGATATCTCACACTGATTTCGCATTGTTCAAAGTCACACAAGTATGTAACATGACTAAATTTCTTGTAATAAGCCCACGCGCACAAAGTCACTATAGATTCAGAACTGCCCCTGCATCATAGCAAATCCCAAAGAACTCCCAAATGCACGAACAGCTCAAACATTGACAGGATAGTTTCCATCCCTGTCATATACGGTGAGGGCAATCACGCGGTCGGTCGGTTCCTAGAACACATCCTAGCGGGTTCTGGCGATGTCACTATCCTTGCTTGTACCGGGCGCGCGGGTGGCTACAACAGCTGTCTACCTCCCGATCTTGCGGTCTATGACCAACTTGTGCTGCCACACGTTCCGCAACCCATCGACGCGGCTGAGATGGACAGCATTGTCGCGACATTCCATTCATCCTGGCCTGACCTCTCTCATGCCATGTTACTGTATGATCATCTCAACAAACCTCTTCGCCCAACCTTTGCTGCCAGTTGCCTCGGTCTCCCCTGCATCACCTTTGCAATTACCCAACTCAGTACCTTGGGACTTGAGTCGGTGACTGGGTTGCATGTTTACCGTGCCACGATGACCGCCCTTGGGGAGGTAGGTACCATGTCAGGTGAAGCGGAAACGCATGCCCAGATCTATGAACGGTTCGTACTTTGATTTTCTTTCCCGTCACCACCTGGTCCACGTCCTTTGTTCAGAAACGGCAACGTCATCCTGGTGCGCTCATCAGATTTCAAGTTGCTTTTCCGGGGTCTCATGAGACGGGTGTTAGCGCTGCGAAGTACCACGTTTGCTTCACGTCGACTGACTCGGTTTTTTAGCCGACCCTGTCCTCGAACGCCTTGGAGCCAGTAGTATTGTAGAGAGTGACAACGGTCGTTACGAGTTGACTTTTTTTTTTCGATTTCTGATACCCACAAAGTGCGTTTCCTTTCTCATCTTGTGGCTGGTTCACCGGTATGGGTTTGCACTCCCGACACCGTCCCCTTCTTTCAGTAGCTACCTCCAATCTCGTAATCCCACTTGAACATCGATTGACGTTGTTGCGCTATCCCAGTGTTGGCTGCTCAAACTCAACACCGTCGCCCAGTACCAGTCTCGTATTCGCACAGGTCCACAGACTGAGGGACCAGGCACCTGGCAGTCTGTACATCGCAGACCGCGTCCTGGTTAAGACCTACTTAAATTGATCTTCTGTCAAGATGCGATTTCAGTCCCCCTACATGGTCTGATTTCAAATAAGACCCGACGACGGCGTGCTTCTCTCAAACAGCGAGGAGAAAGGAAATAGCACTGTGTATCCGAGTCAGCATCCGGTCGTCGTACTACCATCCTATCATCGTATGCGTACCTTGCCGAACGTGACCATGACGCTCTGTACACGTTACGTATCAGCGAATACCACACTGATCACGCAGATACCGCATCATGAAACCGAGGGAAGCGGGCGTGTGAAAGAGTGTAGCTTTGAGAATTGCTTGGGTTATAGAGGATTGGCAACACACCTCGTCATAAAGTACACGTATACTACGCTCAATGCACAAATGTCGTTTATACCCAGCCTCGTGCAGAGCCACGTCCACCACCATGTCCTCTTTCCCTGTCCACTACAAACATCGCATCCCGCATAGTTACCAACATTCTATTATCTTCCTCGGCAGCTTGACTGGACGCTGTAGCTCTCTTCGAAGACACATACGGACGAGCCCACGACGTCCCAGCAGCAGTGGTAGTAGTAGATACCGCGGGTGTGGTTGTCGTTGCCGGTGTCGACGTTGTAGCTGGCACCGTGACTGCAGGTGCAGTTGTGGTAACAGCTGGTTTTGGTTTCGGAGCCGTAGTAGAGGTGTTCGCCGCAGTCATCCATGCATATTTACCCCCAAGGCCCGCAGCTTGACTAGCGACCGCATTCGACATTTTCTTGCGCACATCTTCGGACATGTTTCTTGCCGTGACACCAGGACCTTCCTTTTTCTTCTTCTTCTTGGGCGCACCGCCGTCTTCTTCATCTAAAGCCATCCCTCCTCCAGCCCCAGAAGCTTGTGCGGCCATACTGGCGGCGTGTGCAGCGGCGAGGTCGGCCCGCTCCTTGCGTTCCCTCCGAACCTTCATTTCTTCCTCCCGCTCAGTCTTTTCCAGAGCGGCGAGCTGCTTCCCCAAGTCACTACGTATTAGAACACTCCACATTGGGGTACCGTCCTCGTACATGGGTGGCGATTTGTCATATTGTGCGTCGGTACGGTGACGAGCGGCTGCGATCATTGCCACGACGAGATCCTGTAGCCGAGCCCGGAGAGCAAGGGCAAGATAATTCACAGTGTCTTCTGGAACCTTGGTGACTTTATGCTGCGTTGCGATGGTACGCATCGTTGGGCCGAGAAAACGTGTCTCAAAGGATGGCGTAGTGGGTTGCTTCTTTGCGCGATCCTCGAAAGGGCGGTATGCTTGATGTGAGTCGTATGACCGCTGCAAACTCTCTGCCTCAGCCTAGACATGTGTCAATCAACAGGCTGAAGGGAAGGGAAGGCAATACCCTCAGATCTACGCCGGCACTACCCAGCGCATCATTTAGTGTCGCCACATCAGCTGTGTCCACGCCACTGGTAGCGGTCGCAGCTGTGGTAGTTGTAGCGATGACTTGTCGCTGCTGCGTTTGCGCAGTGCTCATCGCTGAGGCATATTGGTAGTGCGCGTAGGCCGCTTGGGGATAATGTTGCGAGTACTGGTAGTAAGAAGGCGTTGTACTAGACGGAGGTCAGCATGCTCAGAGAAATGGCAACGGGCAAAGACTGACGTTGCCACCTGAGATTGTTGCTGGAGTGCAGGGTCAATAGGAATGTCTGAACCAAAACAACGGTTTGGGATAAAAGTTGAGAGATTAGAAGGGACTGCGTACGTGCTGTACCCCACTGCGTAGCGGCAGGCTGAGTCGGCGCCGGGGCGGGTGTTTGCGATGCCTCAGCTTCGGACTTCATCACTGGATATGATCGATTGACCCCTGGGAGTAGTCCACCACTGACAGATGGCGGAGTGTGTCAAATGGACGCCCGCGCCACTCCGCCTGACGTCGTCTCGGGTTGTCTTCTTCCACGATGCGTATTTACGTCCTCAATACGTATGTCTCTGGTACACCGTTGGATAGTATGGATGGCACAGGTATGCATGTTGTGTGTTGTGCTGATGCTGATATCCCTCATCTTCAGTGAGCCATTTCGATGTGGTTCCCCGTAAGTCGCGGTCTGCGCCGCCTACATTCGTCGCAGCTCCTGTAATACTTCTCGAGACAAAACGACAGTGACGACGGAACGAATGTGTCAGGTGGGGTCTGGACTTCTCCGTCGCTGCTTGCTTTGTTCTCGGAATCCGGACACTTGCTCTTCCGAGCGAATTTTCTTCTTCTCCCTGTTCTCACCTTCAAAGCTTCACCGTGCTCTAGTGTTCTAGGTCGACCACCAGCATCTTCATTATCATTGGATGATCACGGCGGGTCCTTTAACGCTGGTAGGTCCGATCTGCCCTTGAGCTTCCAAGTGATGCATGCCATGTTGCCGTTCCTAAGTGGCTCTACAGATGCGTAACATAACTGAATTTTATGCACAGGCCTAGGTTTACATTGTATCATCTCACCATTACCGTGCTCCAAATGATTGGAGGTGAGAAAAGATTGAGCCCGCGGGTACATAACCACCAAAAAGCCTCGCCTGCGCCAGCGCCGCAATCGACCCTAGAAGTAATAAGACCCCATCCAATGCGAACTCAAACGTTGACATGATACGTACCAGCCCGTATTCCCTCCGCTGTGAAGCCCAATATGTGCGTGACGACTACCAATATCCCTGTTACGATAAGCGTCACCAGTGCCAATATCCCTCCTACGATACACATGACCACCGGATACGCGAATATGACAGCCAGTACAACGATAATGAGAACGGCAACGACGATGGCGATGGCAGTCAAAAGCTTCGAGTGTGACACGACTAGGTTTCAACGAGTATTTTGTGATCTGTCTCGGCCTCGCCGGGAGAACGTGTTTTGAGACCTACAGAAGTGTTTGGCAGAATTCCATGCGCTTGCCGCGTGCGCCGACAGCGCATCGAACAAACGGGAGCTGGTCTCAGCTGTTTGTTGTTTAGAATCGTTGATAGTGTCTGGGAGGAGCGTTCTTACAATGCGGAGCGTTGGTACTTGGGATCGCAGGCATGGTGAAGTCGGCAAGTAAAGGCGATAAGGTGGTGGACGTATGTATGTAACTACTACTAGTACCTGCAGTACGGGTACGAGGGACGTGCCGGAGTTTGAATGTCACCTCTAGTAACCTAACTTCTTCGCTGTTCTGACTCGTGTTTGACTGTATCCAGAGGCAACGCAGATCCGTATGAAGCAAACCCGACTCAAAATGGCTTAATAACCAGAAGGAGAAGTCACCATCAGTCCATGCATGGCTAAATGGTTGAGTAAGTCGTGCACACAAGAACTTGTCAACCGTGGTTGCATGCTAGGCGACTGATGCGTTCGATGACAGGTATGAGGGCCAGATATGACCGCACTGTCACGACGGGTTGAGTTGAAAGGCTTCGCTGTTCTGACTAACGTTTCTAACGCTCCTTCTCCTCAACATGACCTGTTTACGTCCCAAAAAGGTTGCTGCTGAATAGCGCGGATGACCCAGGAACAAATGTATGTTGCCGTTCCGTGCGTGTGGATCGGTCAGTGGTGTACTTCACCTCCAGCTGGCCATTTCGGTCTAATATCCGGCTATTCCCCATTCTGTTCTGTTTGCCCTGACGTAGCTCTCGACTCAGGGCCCTCATTGTGCCACTTACATGACCTACTGGCGTCGTTTGTCTCGACTCCTGAGTCCTAACAGAGTAACCAGTTGTAAGTGTCTAATCGTCGTTCGTTGGCTCCTTAGGGGAGTTGATGCGATAGCAGTGTTGACTGCCATACTACTGAGTAGCCCCCCTACAGACTTGGTGCGATAGTTGATAACATCCTCCATGTCGATATCTCACATTTATTTCGCATTGTTCAAAGTCACACAGGTGCGTAACATGACTGAATTTCTTGTAATAAGCCAGTGCGCACAAAGCCACCATAGATTCAGAACCACCCCTACATCATAGCAAATCCTAAAGAACTCTTAAATGTACGAACAGCTCAAACGTTCACAGGATACATACCAACTTGTATTACGAGGCTTAGAATCCTTGCGACGATGCTCTGGGTCACTGGATGCACGAGCAAGACAGCCAGCACGGCAATGAGGGCGGCAAAGGTGAGCTTCGGGTGTGATATGACTAGTGTGAAAAGTACTTCGCGATCTATCTCGACTCCAAGGGAAACGAGTTGTGAGACTCACCAAAGTTTCCGGCGGCATTCCAAGCGTTTACCACGCGCGACCGTACCGCACGGAAGAAGCAGCGGCTGGCTTGACGTACGTTGTTTAGAAACGTTGAGAATGTCTCTGAGAGGCGGGTAAACCACCCCCTCTCACTGCGCGGAGTGCTGGCACTTGGGTATGCGGACATTGTGAAGTAGACAAGTAAGG
>JBBPMA010000647.1:0-16285 GCA_038090075.1 Xanthoconium purpureum | reverse complement strand
ACCTGACCGTCCTAGTTAGGCAACTTGCGTGGGCAGGAAATTTTTGTTATATCGGTTGTGATCGGAACCTTACCCGCGAAATAATGGCGGAGACTGTGGCTGATGAAACGAACGCCAGAGCTGCAACAGCAAAAACCACAGAGAGTAGGTGGCCCCATAACCGCACATATCAAGACTCGTGACATATTTTTAGTATCAGGGTTGCGTATTAGCCAGATCACGGCAAACCTGACAGAGGAGCTGCGTCACCTGGTGTTATGGCCAGACAAGCCACTCGATTACGTTCGGCTTGACGAGGATAAGCTCGGGTACCATTTCGGTGCCTTTCTGTCTTGTCGAGACAAGCCCGTCGCTGTTGTCTCTATCTTTTTCGAACCCGTTCCACCCGTCGGGTCTAATGATCGCACAGCAAGTGGCGATCACGGGACTTGTGCACGGTTCAGGAAATTCGCTTGTCATCCCGAGTTTCAGGGTCAAGGAATTGGGACGAGCTTGCTACGCTACGCGGCATCATACTGCTCGACCATGGGCGCAACTGTCTTTTGGTGCGACGCCCGGCTGAGTAGTATTCAGTGGTACGAAAAGCGCGGTCTCGCGCCGTTCGGTGAAACGTTTTTCAAGGACAAGGTAGAGTATACACGCATGAAGATGATGCTGGTGGATAGGAATCCGAAGGTGGAAGGGCAACTGGAATCACATCATGGGATGATGCCTTGACGTTACCTTGCATCCGACGGACGTCACAGTGGAAGAGTACGTGTATTGGTCCGCATGAAAACGGCCGTATTCCTGGTCACCAACTGATCAAGAACACACAGGTCATTCACGGCGATGTGCTGTATATGTTGCCACCACCCTGTACCCTGAATGCCCTTCTAGGAATTCGGATAGCTAACGAGCCACCAACACTTCACCTGTCATCTCCCTCGCGGTTCTCGGACGCCGTGTAAGTCTTACCTTGACTGTCAATCCATGGACACGCTCCACTTGAGCCGACCTACCTCTGCATGCATCAAGGTCAACGGGTTTCAAGGGCATACTCCTGTCACATGTGCCACAGTATGCCCATGCCTCGAGTTCATTCTGATTCGTTCGCAGCGGTGGTGAAATGAAAGGACGCCATAGAGCCAAACGCTCCTGTTGCGCGAGTTTCTCCACTAGCCCTCTCCTTGATACCCGAAGTGCGGGGCATAACGTCTCCATCATCCCTTTGGCGCCGTTACATTCGACTTTCCCTAGGTGGTGCGCAGCTCCCTCCCCGGGATGTCGAGTTGTGGCAGAAACGGACTCTTTCATTTTTCATGACCGCCAATAGATCCGACCTGTAACAACACTGCCTTGGGCTCCGCAGCGTTACCGAGAAGTGCAATGAGCATCAGACCTCATGATGGGGTGGGCTACCCGCCTCTGGACGCCAATGCGCTATAGCAGGGCATAGACCTGGTGGCCATTTCGAGTGCGCTCGGGTGACGTGAAAGACAAGCTTTGATCCCCGTGCCGTTGGGCGCACACATACCATTGGCAACCAATGGCTTGTCTCGCGGGATGCTGTCATCCTCGACAAAACTGGTGCTAGCGTAAATGGGACCATGAGCCTCCTCAGTGTCCCTGAACTTCCTGTGTAACCGCTTACTAACGGACTTGCGACGTCGATGCCAAGGGGGCTAACGGCTGTGCTATCGACGGAGCGCGGTGTGCGTGTCGGACTTTGAGGAGTGTTCTATTCAATAATATAAACTCAACGTTGACGTTGCCGTTCATAGGCCACCACGTCTGGTTTCCTTTTCTGATGAGTGCCTGCAGGATGTCCGATCAGAGTAATCATCAGGTGATGATGCAGGATGCCTTCCTGGAACGCTGTGTGGAGATGTGACAGAAAACAGCCGGGTGGTTGGATGAGCTGACTTGCCTCGAAAAAGCGAGGATCGCTTCAAGAAAATAATAGGCCGACGTGACGGTCGAGCGTATAAAAGCAGCCGTCATAACGACGGAGTGAGGCCCAGCAACCCTCCAACCCAATTTTCTCGCATTCCCAGCCCCCCCACCCTCACTCTTTACACTTATTCTATGGACTTGACCCTGCTGGAGTCAGCCATTGAGTGGCCCTTGGTGTCACTCCATACCTCTATCTCCTATGATACCAAATCACTCGCGTGAACATTTTCAATCGAATTTGTCCACCGTTGATTTGGTTCATAGCTGAAATAGTAGGTAGGGAGTGTCCCACTCGCCTTCATCGGTTGATTTCCACACGTCCGGCCGTCGAACCCCTTGCTTGTCGTCGTGTCTCTCAGCGTGCGCTCACTCTCATTAGGCTTCCGTGCGCTCTCGGTCCACGCAAGCTCACCGGCGCTACCGTTCGTTCTCTTTCTTTTCCGTTGTCACGCTGTCAACAGGGCGTCCTGATGTCATCCCCAAACCAGTTAAGCTTTTGGATAATTTGGGTTGTAACTCGCACCCCTCAACCCCAAGTTCTGGATATAGTGACGCTCTTTACCCATGTTATTTTTATTGACTTGGATACGCCAGGTATTTCAACCCTCATCAACGACGCGGAAGCCCGCTGCAGTGGAGCACCCTGGACGTTGATGTGCCCCGTCGCACGGTGTCACAAAACCCCTCGCCCAGTTCAGGCCAGATCTAGAAATAAACCATCGTCAACATCGATCTCGTCACTGGCCCTTCTGCATCCCGTCGCTTACCATTCGGAGATGGTCTTACGTAGTCTTCCTTGCTTTCGCAGGTGGGTGCCCTGAAATTGAAATCACGCATCCAAGTTCTATCGCCTGACCTCCCAAAAGTCGAGCTCTAACGGGCATAGCGCAGGTCAGAAGACGTGTGGATCATTTCCAGAACGGGCGTATCGCACGGCGAAGGGTAAGTGTCTCTCAGCACATTCTTCACCGAGTTACTGGATAATTAATTTCCTTTAGTCACTTACACAAGGATAAACAGTAACACCTTGCGATTGGGTCTCGTTGGTCCGCGTAAGGAAGGCGCGGAGATTCCGAGGAGTGACTGTCAAGCAGTCAGAGTTTGCAATTGCATCGGCACAGGCGATAAGAAGGATCCGGACGAATGGGCTGCAAGAGTACTGAGAAATGTAGATACAGGGACATCAACAGTGCAGGGGTACAGACATCGATGCCAGATTTCACATGCGGGGGGTATGATGACAACCGTGTCATTTCAACAGTTCTTCCACGACTTTATCTTCCGATATATTTGCTACGTTTGCCCCCCGGTAGTTCAATCTCCGGAGCACATCGATCTGTGCGTGAAGAGTGGAAGTTATGAGTAACGAGTATTGCTGAGTGAGTCAGATACGCACAACTTTCGATCGCTCGAAGCCTAGTCCTACAAATTGGTCTACGTGAGCCTTTTCAAGGCCAGCGATCGCCACCTCATCTTTCTGCGACTCCTTCATGGGGGCTTTGCCTCGCGGAGTAGAACCCCCTGCGTAAACTTGGGTCCAGTATCTCGCCGTCTCTTCAAAGCTACGCTTGCTCGTCGTGTAGTGTTTAGCAACTTCAGCGTCCTGTGGGTCATTCGGTTCAGGGGAGCACAACAAGGACTGGAGCGATATCAGGGTCGACTTGAGGGTGAGAACGGGGGACCAGGCGTCCTTCAGGATGTCGAGACAGATGGCGCCAGAAGCCGAGGACACATTGGGATGGTACACTTTTGTGATGAACTTCATCTTGACTGGTTGGAATGGGTACGATTCTGGAATCACGATATCCTGCGCCGTAGGGGTCTGCAATACGCCAGTGGCAGGAAGAGGAGGTCGACTTACCACCTCAAATGTACCACCATCATACGGCGTATCTTTCGGTCCCGGAAAGGATCCTTTGAGGTGAAAAGGCGAGTTATCGATGAGATCGATACTAATGTTGGAGGATTTATCGTTCTTGCAGTCTGACCGGAGGGTGAGTCAGCGATGCATAACCATATCTCCCAACTACCAACCTGCAATTTCCTTGTTTACTCTCCGGAGACGGGCGTCCATGATAGTACAAGGAATTTGGATGGTTTGGCGTGGTTCTGTGCGTCGTGTGCGACAACAAGTTGAATCGAGGTTGAACAAGATCTTGTCTACCAGGGACACGTGACCTTATCGGAGATATATCCGCAAGTCCCGAAGTCGAGCTCAGTGCCCACATATGTAGCGCTCCATCAAACAACCATCAGCTACATATCTCCGCACAGTCGCACCTCCAAGCACCTGAAACAATGGCTACCTCAATGCGCAAGAAGATGGAGATCTTTGTGGACAGTCTCCAAAATGACATCGTCACCGCACTCGAGGAGCTCGATCCTGACGCGCCCAAGTTCAAGCGTGACTCGTGGATCAGAGCATCGGGCGGTAGAGGCTTGTCATGCGTCTTTGCCTGCCCACCCGGGCCTGGTCAGACCACGTCAACGCTACAGACCAAACTCGAAAAGGCCGGAGTGAACGTCTCCGTCGTTCATGGCATTCTTCCTCCGGCTGCCATCAAGGAGATGCGGGCAGATCACTCCTCCCTTCCCTACGACGAAAACACCAGTCTCCCCTTCTTCGCCGCAGGCATCAGTCTCGTCATTCATCCCCGTAGTCCGTTCGACCCGACAGTCCACGCCAACTACCGCTACTTCGAAATCACTGAACAAGCGGCCGAAGGGGAGGAGACGGGCAAAGTCATCGCTTGGTGGTTCGGCGGTGGATGCGATCTAACTCCGTCCTACCTTGATGAGGATGACGCGCGCCACTTTCACAAATCTTTGAAGGATGCTTGTCAGAATGATGAGCTGTACAATGCGTTCAAAAAGTGGTGCGACGAATACTTTTTCATCGCTCACAGGAAGGAGACTCGCGGGATTGGGGGGATGTTCTTTGACGACCTCTGCAACGAGAAGCATGCTCGCATCCCGGAGGAGGTCAAGAGGCCGAGAGAACCAGAGGAGATTTTCGAATTCATCTCGCGACTCGGCAACGCCTTCATCCCATCGTATGTACCCCTTCTGCAGAAAGAACGCGGCATTCCCACAGAACACCATCGTCGATGGCAACTTCTGCGCAGAGGGAGATATGTAGAGTTCAACTTGGTGTATGACAGAGGCACCAAGTTCGGCTTAAAGACACCTTCCGCGCGGATCGAGAGCATCCTGATGAGCTTACCGGAGACGGCGAGGTGGGAGTACATGACGGATCTCGGGTCAGAGGAAGATAGCGAAGAGGAGCGGATTCTGAGAGTCTTGAAGAATCCACGAAACTGGGTGTAACTGTAACCGCAGGTCTTTGCCGTAAATTGAATATCGTGTCGCACTACTCACGCTGGAAAATCGACCACCAAATATACTATGTAGTCTCTTCCAAGAAATTATTCAAACCATACCAAGCTTCAGAATTACAATGCCCACAACGTACAATACTCTACCGCGTCCTTGGAAAATACAAGGACAACATTCACTCATTTGTAGGTTTATTGATCTCCTGTTGAGTGGACCCTTTTTCGTTCCTCACGTTTCCTGTCGCAGGCTTCAACAATGAAGGACGGAAACCATAATTAACGGTGCTTACCGGCGGTTTGCTGAGACTTGTCGCCAGTGACGGCTCCAACGACCGAATCCTTGTAGCCGCCTACCCTATCGGCGACGCCCTCCGCGTACCCCTTGGCCTGAGCTGCCTTGTATTCCGCTTCGCCGCGGGCATGTTCCTCTTTGCCCGACTGCGACCATTGCTGGGAGCCTGTGATATCTCCAACCTGACAAAACGTCAAATCACGGCCAGTGAGACAGGGAAGGGCGTACAGTCTCGACAGCGGATCCCTTGACAGAGTGGAGCCGGCCAGAGACTTTGCTACGACGTCCGTCAGCCTCAATGTCTGTCCGCGGATCGTCTAGCCCGCTCACCTAGGGTCTTGGTTGCTTTGGTTGGTCATGTTGATGATAGGTGACGATGATATGTACAATGAGTGGTGCGACGAGGGAGGGAAGAAGATGCGACTGGGGAAGAACGTCGCCCCGCCCTCCTTTATATACTGTCCAAGAGCACCGTACGCATTAGGAAAGTGTAGTAGTCGACGACCCTATGACATCATACGCGTGACCTGGTGACGTAGGACGTTGGCGGGAATCGAGTGCGATCACGCTAGTGGCACTCCCGATGAAATGCTTACTGAGCGGCACGATCGGCACGAGACTCCAACGTCAATGTTTCAATTCCCAGGCCCGCTGGATCGCAGCAGCCAGCTGTGCTACTATCACCACTCGAAGAGATTAGATAAAAGACGGGGGGTTATCGACGTTTATCCTCCGAAGATCATCTAGAATCGGAGCACAAGTTCTACCACTCTGGTTGCTTGATATGTGTACCCAGCTCACTGAGGCATGACTTACCCCATGTTTTCCCCCAAAACTGCCTACCCCAGACATTCAATGAGTAAGCGGTACCCATTCGACGACTGGCATCCACTTATAAGTCACCCCAGACACGTTAATTCATGTTCCCGGTCTTCCCTTGCCCAGATTCCAAACGAGCAAACTCCAAATCGACTTTGGCGCGACAGAGGCTGAAGGCAAACACACGTTTTCCGACCAGAGCCTCGCTGAGACAGTGTTGCCTTCCAGAAGCGTTTTCCTCTTTGCACACTTGCCATCGTCGCTAGTGGAAACGCTTCGTCATCAACATGAGTACAACTCGCCGCGTCAATGTCAGCCCACACCGAAGCAAGTCAGCTCCATCTTCTCGCTCCACCCCCAACAGGGGGGGGACGGATATTACCGCTTCGCAATGTGACTCTGCCATGAAGGTTATGTCACGGTGAAGTCGCAAGAAAGGAGGACATCGATGCTCGTACTTCCGTGAGGCAGCGCCAGGGGGACTCAATGGTAGAAGATGCACGCCTTTTAATTATGAACAGGTTCCCTTGCACATTTGGCTGACATCCCCGTGATTTGATGGACGCCGTGGTTCACTTCACATCCCAGAAGTCGACGGTGAACTCGTTCACGAACGGGTTCGGCAAGGAAGGTCAACATTTCTGGGTTTAATCACGGCCGTTTCGACAACGTGGAGTGATGAGAGTGAAACATAATCTTATACATAAACTTACCGTTAAACTGGACTCATATCTCGTAAAGACAAGTCTCCAAAGGATCTTGGGATATGCCGATTGGTTACAGCATGTCCCCGACGGCACACGCGCACAGCGTAGCTTACCGTGGTCGTAAGAAAGTTCCAAACTTCGCAAGGCGTGAATTAAGGGGCTTGCATAATCATAATTAGCTTTTGGTAACCCGTCTGTTGTCTGAGTTCGAAGTACACTCACGAGCGAGTAAGGGGTTAAATAAAGTTACATACGTACGTCAGGCTTTAAGCTTAAGTTTGACCCATTTAGTTTAGGAGTGGTCATGTTATCTTGTGGCCGAGGGTCTGAGGCATAGCATGCAAGCGACAGCGATCGGCTTTGACAAGGATCGCAAGTGACATGTCTGAGCAGCATACAGCACGGGTTCGTTTGACAAGCGGAGATTTCGAATGGTCTTTATTATAGCTACATGCAGTGAACCAGAATAGCAATAAAAAGGCACATGACGCGGGCGTTATATATACTTATCTCGGGAAATTTACATGCTGTGCTGGGCCCCGCAATAGGTTAGCGCGGTGCGCTCAAGGAAAGTTCCGAAAAAATACCAATTAAAATTCTCTCCACAGATCTTCGGTGGTGGAGTCGTAGTGTACAGCGTATGCGCCATGAGACGCAGTAATGACCGTCCTCTCGAACTCGTTCACGAATATCACTCGTTGAAGTGATGGACAGTAAAGCCGCAGTTCGCTTGCCAAAGCCCGCACGCCTGCTGGAATAGATGGTGGCGGTTCCCATTCCGTGACCTCGAGCTCGACACACTGCAGAGAATCGAGTCTCCGCAAAAGCCCGTAAAACTCGAGACGCTTGAGAATGATAAATGGTAGTCAACTGACGGTTTTTTTCTGACAGAACCACGTACGACACGGCCATCGATTGGCAGGACGAGCGTACCGAGGTAGCGTAAGTCACGGATTCGATTCTGCAACTTGGCAATGGAGGCGAGGAGCTCCATAGAGAACGAATCAGAGTAGCTCGAATCGGCAATATCGAGCGAACGCAATGGGTGCGTCGTCTCCGTCAGCCTTGAGAACAAGAACGACAACTCTTCCCTTTTCTCCGACAATCGTGTTTTGGAGAAACATGTTTTGAGTCGGGAAATAGGCCGATTGGGGATCAGGGCAAAAGCGGCTTCAGCAAACGTGCATTCTAGAGTCGACAAGTTCGGGAGAGCGCCAGGCTCTAGGGATGACGATACAGATGTGGAGGTTTGGCCAACATCCTCGGGAACGGAATAGTCGGCGATATACAAGTCATCGATGTCGGTTTGGGTGTTCAGAAACGATATAAGATGGACATCCCACTGCAGGTCACAGCGGAAACCACGAAGCCGGAATACGGTGCCATTGAGAATCCACGCTTGAGCAACATCGCCCGCATTGTCGATATGGACATTCAAGAAAAGTAATCTCGTCGTTTGATGGAGCGCCTCGGATACGGTTGGCCAAAAGTTGCTCGGCAGACAGACCTCGGTTTGGGGTCTGCCGTCACTGTCATCTTCGTTACCGATAAAAAGCGTGAGTTCCTCCACTATTCTCGCAAGGCGGGACGTCCTCGCGAACAAGCTGCACATCCCGAAGGTTTCCCATGCATCCGAGGCGCGAATGGTGTTGTACAGAGCCTGCTCTGCTTCTCGTTGAAACCCCTTGTTTACCCTACAGAGGGAGCAGAGGTCCGCTCTGCTCCCTACATGCTTGACGATAAGACGGTACGTCTCTGATGAGGGTATAAGAGCTTGCTTTCACAGAAAAAACATTGTCCCTCACCGGTCAGATCCAGCGATCGTGACAACGTGACAAGCCTTGGTATGATGGCAGCAGGGAGAGGCAAAACGAATGAGGTAAAGACCTTCCAATTGACAAGACTCTGGAAAAAGGCTGCTGGAGGTACGACCACCCAACAGAGACAAACGGACGCGAAATAACAGCTGAGGTTGTGGTAGTGGATAGCGAGATATGGCGCAAACAGGGAACATGAGCTTGCCTTTTTAAGTTGGACAGTCATCGCAAAAACGTTGACCATGTAAACGAGGTACCAGTATAACACCAGATGCGGATAGGTACAACTATCATATCATATTGTGGCGGATCCTGTGCTCCCAAACTTGGCAACGGGATCAGGACCCATACACTACTTGCCTGAATGGTCGTCCTGTGACGTGGGGAGGATAGCGACACTCGGAACTGGAAGACTTGGAAACCTCGTATCGCGTTGCCGCCTTGTGCCAGTGGGAATGGCCACGCGAAAAGCATGTGGCATTTTTGTGTGCATGCGGAAACCCGATAATTAGTTGATAGCATCACGTCTCAGTGAACGCGTGCCATTCGCTATGTTGACAAAGCGATTCAATGCAAAACAGATAAGTAAGCAAGTCTTGAGAGAGGGTGAAAGGTGGTTCATGGTATGCAGGGTAGCATTTCCCTAGGTACGTCACTGTCCGAGGAACAATGTCAGATCCGAATTTGCATTGCGCGCGTTGAACGGCTCACGCTTCATCTCTGCCAAGTAACAGGCATGTCGACGTTTGTGAGCGATGTTTGGTCAGACGGGCGCCGTCTCGACAACGCGAAACATCCGTTTCATCCCAAGCCGGATATGATCACCTCTTCCCGGGGTCAGTGGATTCATGGGCATATCGTCTCTCTGCCCAAACCACGTGATAGGATACCCGTGATCAGCCATACTTGTCAGCCATTCTATACCAATTGAATCCAGAAAACATAAGTTGTGCATAACCGTATCTCAACACCACGCGCCTGAATCCTGCCGTAAACTGCGTACTGGAAAGATTTTTTGGGAGTCCGTCTGTCCGCGTTCGGCGTTTCTTATTGTTAAAGTCTTCGTATTTGTAATCCAGTAACACTTCAATGATGCCAGCGGATCAGAATAGGCAATAACTTCCCAACTGGAATCAACGCGGGAACTGCCAATGCGACCAGCGGTTGAGCGTGGGTGAGAGAACATCCTGAAACGAATATCGTCTGCCAACGAACGTTGTCCCAAAAAGACAAGGGACGATAGTACCGGATGGAAGTATTCCATGGAAGCGGAAGCTTTCAGATACCTAATGGATATAAGCCTCGACCAATTGCAGACCGCTATCGCGATGTAAGTATTTTGGACGACGATTCTTGCATCTGGCTTCATCCCTGCTGCTGACACTGAAATGACCATCGATGTACTTAGAGCGATGATAGCTTGTACTCACATCCCGAGGAAGAGGAGAGGATGGATCAAGGTGCTTCGTTTGCACAGCTCCCGGAAGTATTGTTCAAGCTTGGTTATGCATGTGAAACATCAAAAGTGGAGATAAGTGGCAGAACTCATTAGGCCGAGAAGTGTAGAAGCACTCGTCATTCAAATTATTTGGTGTTGTTTAATCATAGTCATCTTTACAGATGGGAACGTCAGCAAAGTGATGCAGTTCGGGAGTCGATAGATCACGGAATGGAAAGGATTAGAGCCACACAAAGGCGTGCGAGTGAGAGCTCATTCCAATTTCTCTAGTTCCTCTAGCCTTTGCAAAACAACATCTTTACTGGTCTCTTCAATCTCACCAGCTAAGAATATTTCGTCCAGAATGGCATACACCTGATAGGTTCAATAGGCAAAACAGGTTGGGTTGGTGTAAGACGGAAAGAGGCTACTAACCTTGTAGAAGTTGAAGACCAGGTCCAACTCGCACACATTATCGAAGAACGAATCTTGATAGGAGAGTGTCAGCCATCGGGGGTGATATGTTGTCGGAGATCTATGCTTACCAAGAATCTCCACAAAAAGATGGATAGCTTCCAGATAGGCAAGTTCATTGTCGTTGGCGTCGACGCACACACAGAAGAAAAGGCCAGCGTAACGACGGTAGACTATCTTGTGGTTCTTGAACTGTAGGCCACGTGAATGAGAGCAAGTTCGTTGGCATTCTGATAGTGACTGACCTCGACGAAGTTAGACTGATACTTCTGATCACGAGGCGCCACCAGCCTATGTACTTCGCCCCGAAGCCTCACCTGAACAAACCAAGGTTATTCTGGCACATCTCTGACGCGACACAAAGTACCTTTTCCTCGTCGTCATAAGGTACATACCACTTTGACAGCCGGGTTTTCCCTTGTCTGTTCTATAATCCTGTTAGAGGGACATGCCGACGTAGTCGCAGAACGGAAATGAACCCACCTGCACCAGTATAAACCTGATCATTGCCACATTCGGGATGGACGTCGCCGTCCGTGTCGTTCTGCTGTGGCGCTGTCAACGTGGAACATCCCGATTAGGTAAGTAAGAACTTTGACCTCTTTCTTGACCAGTCGATGGTCAACTAGTAAATCTTTTGTTTCTTCCGACCCTGTTTCCAAAGGCCTTTCTATGTCCAGCACATAGGGTCGAAAACGAGGTCTTGAAATGTGACTCGAGTGGTTACCGTATCGACACGAGTCACTTTTAGGTTTCTAGGCACGGCAATCAGTGGGCCGCGATCGACACCCTGAAACTCTTAGCGAGCTCCGGGTTCCATTCCTTGGACCTCGCCGTTTCCGAGGCTCTACTGCCCCCGGTCAAGTGCATGCGAGTATGTTTCTCCCCCGTCTGTGCCCTCTTGATGCAACTGAAACGTTGACCGGAATAGTACGTATGGGTCTTATTGTCCGAATCAGACACAACGTTTGCAAGTTGCCGCGCGAACATTTACGAGATTTTTGTCCTCGCCGTAACTTTACGTGCAGAAGGTTCGACGATGCAATTGCGGCACTGCCCCCATCTGCGGCCAATCGGGCGGGCAGCCTTGAAAGTCGAGCTGATGGCCTGCACCCTCTCCTTTCGTTGGCCCCTTCCTCTGATCGCTCTCGTGCCCTCTCATTTCACCCATGAAGCCCCAGGACATCGTCGAAAAAGCGATCCACAACATCTACTTCATAATCATGAGAAAGATCGTCGACAATGAACACGCCTCCGATGCCATTCGTTCTGCCGCTTGCGAAGAAGCGAAAACTCTCGTCAGGGAGCAAATAGTAAGTGCTCTTACCCAGAATACCTGCACTCTATCTTACTTGCATCGCGTACCTACAGGAACGGGTTCGCGAGGTCCTTCAACCGGGAGTGACGGTCAGCGAACACATCATCGCCGCAGATCGATTCGTGGTGAATTCTACAACGCCTTGGCCTGACTGGGAAAAGGTTCTCGTGCCAGACGAGAGAGACCTGACCGATCATCCATGGTACCACCTATATCTTGAGCGATCGGGTGAGGGTCGCCGCGACAATGACTTGGAGGACAACAAGGACGAGCATTTAATTGCATTGTCCCCGTCTGAAAGTCCCTGTCACACCTGCGCGTCGCGCGGTATCCCTTGCGACCTACAGCCAGGCCATGCCTGCTTGCAGTGCAAGAAGAGCAAGATCAGATGTTCACATGTAGTTCAGACTAAACGTGGAGGATCTGTCTCCCGGCCTCCCCCCGTTGCGAAGCGCCCTCGCACGTGCAAACCTACAATACCTACAATGCATGTGCATGATCTCCCGTACAGCCCGACAGAAAGCTACTGTGAGTGTTTTCTTCCCCTGTTGATGTAACAACCGCTGACGGAACATCCGTTCACCCAATCCCACACCACTAGCGCCGTCACCGCAAGTGTCTCCTTTAACGGACGCCGTTACATGGGAAGAATTGAACACCCTTGTTGAAGTGTTTACTGCATTAGCGGAGATGAACACTAGACTAACACAGCAAGTTCGTGCTGTGGAGGATGAACTGAGGGTCTTAAAGTCCGCATTCACACGAATGGTCGCCCGGTCTTGACATGTAGATTTCCTTATTTTTCTGTATTCACTCGTTCCAAGTCATTTACATGTCTTATGTTCCACCTCCGTGCAAGGTCCTGATTAGGTAATGTTGGTTGAGCCTGAGCGCTTGCCAGTGACTCCCTCGAACTTCTTGGATTGTTCTGTCGTCAACTGAAAAGACCGTTGCTAAATTCGATTGCTGATTTGGGAGTCTACCATCAACTTGAAGCAAAGTTCACCGCCGAGATCGGGATCGATCGGAATGCCGTTTGCCTTGGACTTCTAACCTTCCATCGCCGTCTGTCCAGGAGACGCGCCAGCGCCATGCGGTGGTCCGACATCTCCATGCATATTCGTCTTAAACAAGTGCACATATGCGTGCATGCAGGTTTCGCTGCTAGACTTCCTCGTGGTTCAGGCTCACGGAGCGCTACTGCAGACATTTACGAGATTCATTACGCGCGGACCCGCCAGACAGGAAAGCGTTGCAAAGCGCCATGCTTTCTATGTAGAAGCATCAGGTAATTCCCTTTTGTGAGGTGACCTCCCTTCCTGGGACTCACAGATCGCGCCGAGGACATCCACAAATGTCATGCGACATTACCACCGATCGTTGATGCCGGTGACTCGATGATACTTGACCTAGGCCCTCGGGTACGTTTGCAGACTTTCTGTGCTGTGTGCCACCCTCCTCAATCTTGCCCTTTGTATTGATCTCATGGCTCTTCCTCTCCCACTCATCCGGCCATCGCATTGGTCCCAAGCTACGGCAGACTCGGCAGACTGCATGATCCACCTCGCAGCATCGAGGATCCTCTACAAACCATACCCCACGAATGTTGCTCGCCATGCCGCTTATGAAGCAGCGAAAATCGAAATCGGCAAAGAAGTGGTACGTGCGTCTACCAAGAATGTCTAGAATATCTAACGACCGTTTCTACAGGAAAAAGTTCGTGCGGTCCTCCAGCCAGGGGTTTGTGTCTCCGGCCGCGTCATCGCCGCAGACAAGTTTGTGGTCAAGTGCAACTGCACGGCGCCTCAGCTAGACTGGCAAAAACTTCTCCGGCCAGACGAGAAAGACTTGGTTGACCATCCCTGGTTCAAGTTGTATTTCAAGCCATCCTACGAAAGTTCTTCCGATCCAACTCTCGCATTCAAGGAGGAGGCGATGGTCAACATCAAAAACTTGGAGAGCATCCCCGAGGTTGAAGAATCAAACGAGAGCTCGGCCGACTTGGCCTCTCATGCAGAACGACGATCTCCGATCATAGTTCCTGCCGAATCCTTGGCCGTGGTTCCCACCTCCACCTCGTCCAACGGTTCTTGCAATACTTGCGTCGGCCGCGGGGTCGCTTGCACCCCACAGCCAGGTTTTCGCTGCTTGCAGTGCAAGAAAAGCAAGGTTAAATGTTCACAAGCCCAAGCTAAATACGTAAGTTACGCCCCTCGCACACGCAAACCTGCGATACATGACTCCGCCCCCGTTACGATGGAGATTGGTGGTAAATCATTCCCGTCTCCCAATGCAACGAAAAAACCTCATTACTCCCATCCCAGTCCAAGCCGATCTACCACCACCATTGCCGCCCGCATATCACCCTATGGATGCGCCCTTTGCCTCAAGGGAAGACCATGACAACCTAGTCGACGCGTACGATAAATTGGAACAGCGCCTGCGTATTTTCGAGGATGGGTTGTTGTCTTGGATGAAGGCTGTGGAATATACAAGGCGATGAATCGCCCAGATTTTAGGTGGTCCAAGATAGTTATGTAGATGTTTTTTACGCTTTGCTCTTTCGGGAATCGCGAAATCGACCACCAGTTGTGTTGTTTCTTTTCCTTAGGAATGCAATGCAGTAGATAAACGGGAGCCATTGCGTGCCGTGACGTTGCCGATCCCGGAGACCCTCATTCAAACCTTCTTTGCTAGTTTTTGCACGCAGCGTGCATCCCTTCCTCTCTTTTCGTTCGCTCTTTCTCATCACAGTCATGCGTTCACTGCAATGGGCCCAGGCCACGGCGGACATCGCTGACCGCATGGTCCAGCGCGCCGTGTCCAAGATCGTCGACAACGCACACCCCGCAGCCTGCGAAGAAGCGAAAACTGACATCGGCAAACAAGTGGCAAGTACGTCTACTCAGCATCCTTGCATTTTGTCTAATCAGTATCCGTACAGGAGCGCGTTCGTGCCGTGCTCCAGCCAGGCGTGACCATCTCCGAACGCGTCGTCGCCGCAGAGCGGTTCGTGGTCAACTCTACACAACCGTGGTGGGAAAAGGTTTTCCGGCCGGATGCAAGGGACCTCATCGATCATCCGTGGTTCCGATATCTCAAGCACCATGGTGAAGATCCAGCTCGCGTAGTCAAGACGGAGACAGCGGGGAACAGCGGAGACAGCGATGAGGACGGGATGGCGGTCGAGGTCGACGGACAAGGCGAGGATATGGAGATCGATCAAGCCCAGCCCGTGCCTCCAGCTTCCACTATGACCACGCCCGACGGCCCTTGTCGCGCTTGTGTCGACCGCGGCACTCCTTGCGACCCACAGCCGGGCGTTCGCTGCGTACAGTGCAAGACACGCAGGACGAAATGCTCGCATTCGGTTCAAACGAAACCCAAGCGTGGTCGACGCGGCTCTTCGCCTGCGCCCGCTGCAAAACGCGCTCGCATGATCAAAACTGAGGTGGATGATCCCCCGCTCGACCTGACAGAAGACGATGGTAAGTGGTCTCTTTCTATGGCCAACGTAACCTCCACTGAAGAAGGTGCATGTATGCTGCGATTTTAGCCCAAGCAGAATCAGCCGACGCGCCTCCTGAATCCCAACCACGTAGTCCCACTCCACCCGCATCGGTACCGCCTCCAATCCGTCCAACGGATGCCGCTTTCGTTTCGAGGGAAGAACATAACAACTTGGTTGATGCATACAATAAGCTGGAACAACGAGTCCGTAATATCGAAAATGAGCTGCTCTCTCGCACAAGGGCTGCTAAATCCACAGCGCGATGAGTCGCCGCTCCGGCTTTGGGCTGCCCATGATCCGTAGATATATGGATGTCATTACTCTATCCAGCGTTACAGTAATCGTCCTTGCCTCGCACTCAATTCGTTGGAGGCATAAACAGTGTTTTCAACGACTGAACTGCCATCCTCGTGTTGGCCCTCAACACGCTTTCTTGCTCGCCGGACGCGAACGCGAACCCTAGCTTGGACGCGGTCATTTGTACGTTTGGATCGCTTCGCGCAGCTGCCCCCTCGGCGGCATCATTCGCCCAAAACTCGACAGCGCGTTTGCGGGTGTACGGGTGCCTCAGGACAGCTTGGCGGAAGTACTTGACGAGTTGGGTCCGAGGAAAGGTACGCTCAACGCGCCCAAGTACTG
>JBBPMA010000646.1:0-19478 GCA_038090075.1 Xanthoconium purpureum | reverse complement strand
CTCACCACCCTGCCTTACCCATCCAGCCCTTGCCCTCGCGCTCACCGTCACCCGCACTTCGCGCACTTCACCCTCACCCTTGCCCCGCCTTGGCTCTTGCCCTCACCCGACGCACTCGTGCGCCCTCAGCACCACCCACAAGCCTCCACCGTACTTCATGCCCGCCCTCACCTTCCTGATGCGCATGGCCTGCCTGCCTGCCTGCCTGTGTCCTGCCTGCCGCCTCGCCCGACACGCAGCCTCTCGAGCGAGATTTGTAAGGCTCTATCGCGACAGCGTGGCACCGTTGGTCAACCCAAGAGTGCTCATTCAACAGAAGGATAAGAATAGAGAGAAGACCAGGTATTAGTAATTCGAGCATTTCAAGCCGCCTCGAAACTTGATCTTGGTAAGCTTTCTGCCACTTCCTCACCAACACCGGTCTGGCCGATGAGTCGAGTGTCCTTTGCTTTTCACCCCGAAAACATGGCGCCGCATTCAAGTCTCGGCGGCCTTAACGCGCTAGGCGACCCTGTACTTCTGTCCAAGTATGATTCGCGGTCGCAGAGAGGCTAGGATCAGTTATAACTTGGTCCGCCTTGCTACTGGTAAATCGGCGCTGCGACGATCATCGATTGTTCACGTTGTTGCATCGCAAAGAGGTAACATTTTGTTCTTATCGATATCGATAACACGAGGAGCTATGTATATACATACCGCCGCTGCTTTCCGCGAAGTCAACTTGGTCTGTCCTTTCCCCACCTCTTACTCCATCAGCAGGTGCGATGACTACGGCGATGCGATTTTTGTGAGGACTCTGATCAAATTTTGTATAGCTCACACACCCTATCGTCCAGCGGCTATTCAATGCCGGACATCCAATGCCCGCCGGCATCGGCCACATTTTGAAAGCGCTGTTGGACTGTGCTACAGATCAGCCGAAGAAGATGCCGATCATCGCCTAACACATGAAGAAAGGCGGTACCGCGGAAATGAGGATGTTCAGCAGAGAAATGCTGTCAGCGGATTTCAATGTCAGTCGAAGTGGTTTATCGTTGCGCGACTAGCGCTATCCCTGATGAGTTAGTTCTCCGAGCAGAGTGTTATCCAAATACTTGGACGCGAGCTGGGGATCGCACAAGGGCGGGTCGCGATCACTAGGGGAATCTTTTACAACGACAGTGGGATGGGCAAGTGTTGGTATCCGAGATGTCCACAAGATTTTCATTCGTACATACGCTTGATAACTACTTCCCACGTGACGTTCGCGTAATACGTGTTTAGCGCGACTTGTTCGTTCACTACAAAGAACTGTGTGGCATGGCAGAACTAGAAAATGTGGAACAAGACGTCTTCTCGGAAACACCACCCATCGTCGACATCGAAGTGTTAGAAGCAGCAAAGGAGAACATCCAGCCACTCGCATCCGGTCGCCGTGTCACCACCCTCTCCGCCATTCTGACGACTCCACATGCACAACGCGATGCACAGCTCAATTCGGCGCGTAAACGTCACAGAATGAATGTCGAGGTCGCACTCCAAGACGAAGACGACGACCCCCTCGAGGCCTACGTCCGTTTCGTCAATTGGACGGTGGAGAACTATCCTCAGGGACAGAGTGCCGAGTCGGGTCTCCTCGAACTACTAGAGGAGGCGACAAGAGTGCTCAAGGATGACCGTGGTGGCATATGGAGAGGAGAGCTCAAGTACCTGAAGCTCTGGGTATTGTACGCGAGCTTCGTCGAGAAACAGACGATGATCTACAGGTTCTTGCTTGCGAACGAAATCGGGACAAATCATGCCCTCTTGTATGAAGAGTACGCAGCAATACTCGAGCGGCAAGGGCGGTAGGTCGCGTTCCTGGTTGTGAGTGGCATTCGTTGAGTGACTCTTTCCCAGGAAGAGTGACGCGGACTCGGTGTTCCTGCTCGGCATCGCCAGGCAGGCCCAACCGCTCGACCATCTGCAGAGCAAACATGCAGAGTTTCAGAAACGGATGATGTGTAGCATCGCGATGCCACCGCCCCCTGTACCAGAACCGTCCACCAGACGTACCGTTTTGGGCGTCACCGCGTCCTCATCCTCTGGGTCCCTTGGGCTGGGTCGTGCGCCATCATCATCGCAGGGCAGCGTTCTCGGGTCAGGGTCGAGATCAGTCTCCAATTCCCGCCTCCAGATCTTTGTCGATCCAACGGGCTCTGAGCCCCAAGAAGAGTCGCGCATGTCGTATCCAGATATCGGGACACGTAAATCGCGGGTCAAGGAGAACGTGCCTGAAACACAGAAGGCGGCTGGGACAACATTGAAGAACGCAGCACGCACACGCCGCGTAGCCTCCGGTTCCAGTTCATTTGGCGCCAGTTCGGGGAGTACATCCAAGATCGTTCCGTACAGAGACCCCGCTCCAGGGGATTTCGTGGAGGAAGAACCGGTGCCTGCAAGGCTTCCCCCAAAGACGCCCTCCAGAAACGCGACGGTAGTACCGTTCCGGGATTCAGACTGCCCCGAGAGTGGCATTCCTGGTACACCAAGATTCACACCGTTCCGTGATGAGGTCAGTTGCTACGTCCTTCTACAATTTGGAGACTTTTGTCTCATTACTGCACATTGCGTTTCCATCTGCGATCGCGCGAATCGAATAGCCTGAGACTCCTGGCACGTCGATGGGGTCCGCTGCACCCGATACAGTCATGAAGCCGAAAGTGGCAAGCAAGGGAATTACTGTGTTGTCAGAGGCCGAAGCTTTGCGAAAGGACCCTTTGAAAAACTATTCTGAAAACGAATGTCATTTGGTGGATGACTGAAGGATGTTTTGATGGTGTCTTGTTATTCTTTTCTGCTCCCCATCTACCCTTTATTTCGCCATTGATTTCTCGTTCAATCCCTTGTTACATTAAGCCTCCTTGCTTCCTCTAATGAACTGCTGTTGCGATTGGGTCTGCAGGCAGCAGCGCAGCGACATCGTCTAAATATGGAACGCCCCTGTGTTACGGCCGCAGCGCGTTTCACGTGTTGGATCGGTACCACGACAAACGACATAGACCTGTCGACACTCACTTTACTTTTCTCAACACACAGGAAACGCAATGAACTACACGCGACAAGCCCTCTATCCATGCAATCCTGGGACGGAACGCGGTCGATCGACCAAGCTCGCTGCAGCCAACGTCAAAGGGTCTGATAAGATCATCTATACCAACGGACGCAGTGTGATCGTAAGTTTCGTCCTTTATCTCGTATTTCTGGACGAGTTTGCGTATCTCACGTCGGTCTCGAGGTGCTCGATCTCAAGGTGGGTTTCCAAGCGCTGCCTCTCCATGTCTGCGCTCAGACTTGGACTCTTTGATCGACGCCGTTGCGGATACGTAGCATCCGGGGTTGAGCACGTCGTTTACGGGACATGCCAAGGAGACGACGGTCGCGCGGTTCTCGCCGTCTGGGTTCTATTGCGCCTCGGCGGACGTGTCGGGACTCGGTACGTCCATGGACCGTGATCTCATGTTATAGTACCTTGGTCGAGTCGGTGTTGATCGGGGACTCGTCGCTGACTGCGCCTTGTTTGGATCGCCAGTGAAGATATGGGACACGGTCAAGGAAGACCAGTCGGTCGTGGGCGAGTACAAGGTGTTGTCCGGGCGCATGTGAGTTGGAGTTTCGTCGCACGTCAGTGCTGATCTGAGTCCTCCACCCAGAAACGACCTCGCGTGGGACGCTGACAGCGAGAGGATCATCGCCGCTGGGGACGGTCGCGAAAAGTACGTTTCACACATGCTCACGTCTTTGTTTGCGCATTGAATTCGCTCCTCGTGTATTCCCTAAAGATTCGCACATGCCTTTTTGCGCAACACTGGCGCGTCAACGGGGGAGATCACTGGCCATTCCAAGGTCGGTTGTTCGTTTCGTCTATGGGCACGTTCGAGGTGCATTTCTTTGTTATCGAGATAGGTTATCAATGCGGTATCTATTCGCCCGAAGCGGCCGTATCGCGCAGTCACTGCGGACGACGGCGCTTTGATTAATTTTCACCAGGGTGCGTGTTTCTCGTCCACTTATTTAAATTGCTCAGCCTGAGGGGTTCATACCTAAGGACCCCCGTTCAAGTACGTCAAGGTAGGTCGTCAGCAATTGTTCAGAATAGTATTTTGACGACGATGTATGCACCACAACACGACAGACGATCCGAGAGCACACCAAGTTCGTGCAAGATATCAAATACGCGCCCAGCGGGAGCCACTTTGTTAGCGTCGGATCAGATTCTAAGATCGTCTTGTACAACGGGGAGAATGGGGACAAGATTGCAGATGTCGTGGACAGTCCACACAAGGGTAGCATCGTACGTCCTGGTTCTTCCCATAACAATGGCGGAACATGGAGGATGAAATACGAAACGTGACATGTGATGTAGATGGCGTGTTCGTGGAGCTTGGTGAGCGACCAATTCGTCACGTCGTCGATGGACAATACCGTCAAGTTGTGTGAGCACGTTTATCTTCTTCTTTCCAACGCTTGATCGAACTCTATCTCACATTGCAGGGGATGCCAACACACAAAAGAACGTGACGATGTGGTCGTTTGACAAGGGCGTGCCGAACCAACAAGTTGGAAACGTTTGGGTGAACGCACACGAGATCGTCTCGCTCTCCATGGGCGGGGAACTCAGCGCCCTAGACGTGCGCGAGGGCAACAGCAAGCCTACACGTGTTATCCAAGTATGACGTTCTGTTCAGTGCAAACCATCTCTAATGTCCGGATCACCCCTCCACTCCTCACCTAGGCTCCTCAAAAATCGGTGACCTCGGGCACGCTCGCCGCGTCTGGAAGTGATACGCTCTTTGTCGGGACCGCCGACGGACGCGCGTTCCGATATGACACCAGCTCGGCGGAGTCGGGTGGCTCTTCTAAGGTCCAAGGCGAGAGCCACACGACTCTCGTGTCGGGAATGACGGCGGGTGCTGGTGGACAGGTCTATTCGACCGGGTTCGATGATAAGCTGAGAGAGGCCGATCCGGCAGCTGGATATACGTGCGTCGTTTTTTCGTTCCTCGTCTCTCCATATTTATCGTTCACTTTTTTTCTCTCAAAAATCAAAATTGCAACCACGATAGGCCGGCTACGCTCGCCTTTGGTGGACAGCCGACATCGCTCGCGAGCGCGGCTGATGGGACGTTGTTTGTCCTCCAAACTGAGAAGACGGGAAAGACAACGGTGCTAGCAGTGCGGAACAACCAGACGGTTTATACCCTTCAGCCGACGTACAAGGCCGTCTCGGTTGCTGCGTCGGGTAACGTTGTCGTCGTGGGTGGTGGGGAGGTATGTCTCTGCCTCTGTGGGTTTCGTATTATGGGGACTAACGCGAGAGATAGGATGATAACAAGGTCCACATGTACACCTGGGACGGACGCGTATCGACGCTCGTCGAAGAGGTCACATCGGAACGTGTGACCACAAGAGGCCAGACCACGACGGTGGCTGTATCGGCAGATGGGGGGTATATTGCTGCCGGTGATGTGCGTTTGCTTTCCTTTTCCGCCTTTATTTCCTTCTGGGACGCTGACGAGGAGCCGGATCGATCGGATTAATAGTCCGTCGGGAAGATCGTCCTCTTGGATGGCCAGACCGCCGAGGTACGCATCCACCCATCCGAATCTTCTTTTCTACCCCGCCTCATCCTTCACTCCCACCTCCACACTCGCACAGAAACGCACCGATAAGTGGACACACCACACGGCTCGCATCACCTCTCTCGCATTGAGCGCGACACACCTCGCGTCGACCTCGCTTGATACGCACGCGTATGTGTACTCTCTCAGGGCTCCATTTTCGCGGTACGTACGCGTCGCGGGGGCTGCTCCGATGGGCGGGGCGGTCGTGTCGTGGCTTCCCGAGGGAAGTGGTGATGGGAAGAAGGGGAGAGTGGTGAGCGGGGGTGCAGACGGGTGCGTCAGAGTGTGGGAGGTGGTCTTGCCTTGATGTAAGATGGAGGTTATATACTCGCAGAGCGGTCCGGCTTTCCCATGACGAAACACTTGAACGGTTCATCCACATCACCTGGACCTCGTTCAAATAAAGACTACCATATGACCGAGCCAAGTTGGCCGGAAGAGACTGCATAAATGGTGTACAGGATGATGCCTAAAGATGAGGAACCTTCGCAACAACCGGGGCTACGGGAGCTGTCAAAATGAGCGATGCAATACGCCATGTCATCCTCTCGCCCTGCGCTACAAAAGGAAAGCTCCATGCAGTCCACCAAGAATGAACGAGGACGAGGATGGACGACTCGGAGGACTTCCGCAAGCAGACCAGTGGCTCATAGTCCGATAAGCACACACCAGCGCCGCATGCTCCCGACAAAGGATTAAAGGATTACGATGTCTATATGTACATTACACATGCACTAGATACCAACAGACAGACAGAACGCATAGAAAGGACGCCAACCGTACACTCTCATAAATCATATCCAAGGCCGTTCAATATGATGCATCCCGTGCCTCCACAGCAAACTTCCTAAAAAAGATCATTCGATCAATGTCCAGTCTGACGAAGCGCCAATGGAATCTGCTGATTGCCGCTTGGCGACTTTCCCTGATATTGTCACTGAACGTGAATATGGTTGGAGGAAGAAGTGGAACGAAAAGTTCATCACCCATTTTGAATGCATCCGGAGCGTGCGGCCGGACAGGTTTGTAGAATGGACCGAGAGTCTTGGGGCCGTACAAGCCCTTATCAAAGTCATAGAAGCACTTGAGGCCAACCAAAAAGGTGATGAGCAAGAGCAATAACGCGACACCCGCTGCAAGCGTGTTTCAGTAAATGTTAACCGGAATAACGACTCGACGAACTGAAGACGGTTAACGTTTCGCGAGTGGTGATATATTCGCTTTCGGAAGATGGTAGATAAAAGCGGAATAGTTTGTAGGCTACAATCAAAGCGAGCTGAGCGTACAGAAGCATGGCCGAGATTTGTACTTACCGACTGCAGCGGTGAAAAAGCACCCTGAATCATTTATCCAGGCAATGTCGAACACGACTCACAGTAGGACATGCATGGTACCATCAACGCGAGTGCTATCGACATCATCCTGGAGACAAATTGGCTGGTGTGACAGGTGATGCAGTGTAGAAATTGTACCATTTAATTTCGTTCTGAACGGCATAGGCGCATCCGGCTATCAAGCTAAGGACTACAGGAATGGCGGCAATAGTGGCCCCGAACTCGGTGGAATTGGTAGCAAGGACGACGATTAGGAGCTGACGACATATCATCAACAACATAATGGTAAGAATATGAAAAGGGATGTGGTAGTTACCTGCATGGTGACACCGACGAAGCAGAAAAAGTCGAACTTGAGGAGACAAATAAAAATTTGATAGAACTGGTACATGTCTATTGCATGCCTGATGAGTCAATGGAATAAATCGATAATACGGAGATCACCAACGCTTCAACCGAGTGTCTGCCTCGACAACATGGAATATGGCCCATCTAAATGCAGTGAAGTCACGGGAACGCCGTTGGGAACAACAACCTCACCCAAATTCTCTGTAGAGTTGTTTGATCCAGAAGATCAAGAAAAGCCATGACGCAGTCAGGGTACATGGTGCAACTATAAGAAAGGGTTCCACTATGTGCCACAGCCATGCAGTGTCATTGGAACATTGCGACAAGCGGCAAGGCACAAGCGCCACCATCGTTTCGCGAACTTGAAGGACAGAGAAGGCTATGAGAGCACCATGGAACACTGGCAGATGCGGTTAGCTAAGGTGACACAAATTTTCAAAAGAGCAGTACATATAATGCCAAGCAGTTGAATGATGTTTCTCAGCCGCAGAGCATCGTAAGCCATGAGAAGCTCGAACAACCTGAGAAACGTAATGAAGAAGTGCTAAAATGAGAAAGTCGGAACAGGGAATACTCGGCCAGGATGAAAAGAGCGAGATAACATGACAACGTCTAGTAGACTGTTAGTACTTTGATAGAACGGAGACTCTTTCTGTAGTAAGTACCTTGTATATGTTGATATCAAAGATATCGCCGAGGTGTGCCTCTACCTATAGAAGGCTTCTTTGATCATGCGACACCTCACCTGGAAGTATCACTTACGATTCCAAAGGTGGTTGCGATCATCGTGATAACAATCACGGCCTCTGAAATACAAATTTGGTCAGGTCACCGGACTCGATGGCTCTTTTACTCACGAACTGCGACTGTAATAGGTGTGTGAGTATCGCGAGACATCTAAAAGCCAGTACAATTCTACACATACTCGTGATGATGAAAGCACGTTGGGCTCTGGTACCCATTAGAGGTTCTACTACCGCCATTGCAGGCTAAGAAAGCAAGCCTGGTGGCTTGGCGGTTGTCTGTGGTGACTGGCTTGAAGTTGCGTCTCAGAGGTTATTGTTGGATAAAAAGACTCGAGTTATAGTGGTGTACGTTTTGCAGCAAAATTACCTGACAGCCCTGTTTTGCCATATTCCTTGCTGCCGCATCGGTGTATTATTGTATTGCCATACATGCTGCTCGGCGCTCAGCTGTCGCGTGTGTGCCTCGAGGCTGAAATATCTCACAGCCACAGCGCGTGTCCCTTCATTTATCCATTACAATTACGCGCGTTCTCCATTCGGGCGGCATGCTTACCAAGGGTATCTACTTGCTGTACGTTCGACTGAGGTTGAGAGACACAGAGGTTAGTCCCAGACTTCGAATCACTGACCAGGTGTTCATAGGTATATCGCGTATCTGTCTTGTTGGTAGCCTGTTGGATGATTCGGGAATCGGAGTGCTACAAGGGCATTTCCCGAATCGGACTCCTGACACCCACACCTACTTGCGGGAACCACGATGCTAATGCGAACGAATTTGTAGAGGTAGGCGGAGCTACGAGCATGAGCATAGTACCAAGGGGACCTTGTCTCTTTCTCTAGATTCTCTACCCTGAACCGCGGTTAGCAAAGGCTGTCCAATTAAAGTTGAGCGACCTTTTTACATAAAACTGTCGATTCTAAAATTTGTGAGCGACCAGCACTGGGGAGTGTCACGCTTCGTAGTCCAATACCATCCACCGCAAAAATACGAGAGCGTAGAATTTAGCGCTTTTCATTTCTTGTCCCTATCCCTTCACCGACCCGACTCCCTTCCCGCACTGGGGCAAAGACACTGGCAGGTCGTCGATCCATCGCCTTTATGTCACCTCACGGTTCGTTGATGTCATGAGCCCTCATGTGTCACGTGCTCGAGGGTAGAGGGGAGAACGAAACAAGAAGGGGCAGCCTGAGCGGCACCGTGTTGTCCGCGTAGTGTTTGACGTATGCTCAAACCTGTTCCCTACGCAGTGTGAGATCGCGTGTGTGCACGAGAGATTTCTTGGTTTGGTTCGACCGGACCGAGCAGCTTGCATGACGTGACGCCGTAGGGAGGAAGGAACGTGCTAGTCTGGTGACGACTAATCTATCACTGCCAGTACAGCGGAGATGCCATGATGGTCTCTGAAGCATCAGGGTCCTCGAAGAGAAGTCATGACGCGGCGCTGAGACTCTGGCGAGATGGGAGAGGTCTTCAGGTCGTAGACAAGGTGAATTCGGTACACAGACACGAGCAACGTGGATTATGTACTAGCATTGCCAATGGTGTTGCATTTCCGTCCCCATGAGGAATGCTGACCCAGAGCTTGCCCAATGTGTCTGTCCTATGGACACGGAAAACCTAAGCTTCATATTTGTGGGGAGAGATGTTACAAACGGAGAGTACATACTACAAAATGTATATCGATGTACATGTTCGTACCAAGTACATACGAATGTGTTCAAACGCTGTTGGGGAACATGGGGACCTGAAAATGAGGAACATAGGCTACCCACGTGACAGTTTCATAGGTGCCACAAGGCGGAGAACGGAGGCTGACAAGCGCCAGTACTATAAGGACCACCCGAGATAGCAAAGCTATACCAAGCGACAAAATCAGCAAGGTGCGCTCGGCGAAGTTACTCAGGAGGCGGCATCCAACACATTTCAAAATAGAAGTGAAGGCCTTGCCAACGATGATGAAAAATGGAGCTATCGTCAAAACAACTGCTGCGAACTTCCACAAACCCGTTTCGAACTGCGTCGCGAAATTGTAGTTCCATGCGGCCAGATGCAGGGCACCAAAAATAATCCAAGTGACACAAAGTGCAACGAGCGCGCCCTGGTCCACCGCTAGAAAGTTGTTCAACCGTGTGCGGAGTGGAATGGGAGGTCTCTGAGCAAACTCGTTCTAACCATCGCAGATTGTCAGTCATCACATAGAAACAAGCACACAGATACCGACTTTTACGGCTTTTTCCTCGTCACGTGTGCCCAGTCTGTGAGTCAGAGTGGAATGGTCTCAGTATAGTCCCACTATGCTGAGTTATAAACACTCACAGCTTCGAGTCACGCTGAACTTGTCGTGCATAAAATATATACGGAAATTCTGGGCGGAGTGGTTTGTTGTGCCAGAAGAATAGCAGGAAAATTGTGATTATGGCCATGCAGGCGGTGTCGAGTTCGACCAGTGTGACCACGAAGTGGTGAAGGTAACGAACAGTGACCTGTACTATGAACCAGATCAACTGGAGCGCAAGGAGGATCTTTCCCAGCACGTCAGTTTTGCTCTTGTCGTTGATTTCATCCTCCGTAATATGTGGGTTTGCAAGTCTATCCTGGTAAAACAAATCCAGATACTCAGACCAATGAAGTGTCTTCTTGCCGTAGTCGGTGCGGTACGCGAAACCATCCATCTGGACAAAGAAGCTGTGCGTCATTGTCCATTTAACCTTCGAGTCGAGGCCGTACTCTGTGGCCTTTTCTGAGAAAATTTGTCAGACCCACACTATTAAATATTGAATGGAACATACCATGAAACTCTTTGAGGTTTCGACGAGCCGCCCGCCATTCCTTGGTGGCGATATACACCGTCCACTCCGGCAATAAAAGGGAACGGAGGCCGATGTACAAGGTGGACAATTTCCAAAAGATGTGGTGCCATCTTTGCGGAGGAACATCGGGATGGATGGCTTGCCATACACACATCAACAGGGTTAACGCACAGGTCGCTAATATACCCCAGACGGCGCGATATTCCACACCAGATTCGGAAAGCGGGCAAGTTGGGGTCGAAGGAGTATCTTGACTGTAGACACTCTGGACAAGATAGAAAAGAATGAACAGTAAGTGAAGCATGGCAAGATGGAGGCAGGAAATGCTATCGGCTGCGAGGTATAAATAAGCGTTGTGTTTCTGAGTCTAGCATGCGATCCACATGACGATGGATCAACACGTGGGCTGTGTCACAAAGTGGCCCTGTCTTCTTCAGGGTCCTCCACTGGAATGATACATATAGTACCGATGTCATCGTGGACAATGGGGAAGCTAGTAAGTACTGTAATGGCAACAATTGATTGACTAACGTCCTAAGAAGCAAGCAAAACACGAACAAAGATTGATTCCAGCCACCTAGCACTCGCCTGGCACAGCGTTCTCAGGTTTGCCCCTGTCTTTTGGTCTAATTATATGAGGTCTAGTCCATCACTATACAAATCAATTCGTTGTGGCAGGGATTGATGAACAACAATCTTTATAATAGGCGCCTATCGTGGCACGAGGACATCATATCTTAGGCATCCCGGAGGAAGCAACTTCACCCAGAACCGCGAAAAATGGACCCCCACCAACGAACCTGTTAGGAACGAGCATAAAAAATAAAGTTGAATGGCGTCCCTGGAGTAACCAGTGAGTGTTTTCTCCGTAGCAAGTCGTGGATTTCCGTTTTTCAACACAGGCACTGAAATAGGGAAGCAGGTTGTTTATAGGCTAGCTCGGTGGCGGGCAGGGACAAAGTTCCTTGTTACTCTCCACCAGCCAGCCCCGCGTCAATGACAGGCGCCTCCGCGTGTACTTGGTCCCGGTGGCCACGCAGGTAAACCCCAGACCGTGAGACATGGTCTTACACATTGGTATTCTGTATCGACCGCCAGTGTCCGCTCATTGCCCCTAGGCTTTTTCTTACTCTCCTTCCTTCCCACAAATGTGTGGTTGGCGCTCGCGTCGAATGTGCGTGACACGATCCCCAGGCACGAGCGGCATATTACATATATGCATCAGCAGGTATAGTGTACTTATTCGAAAACATGGATACAATACGTCAAGTAGCACGGCCACGCGAAGCACAGGATAAGATGAGATGTCGTGACGATTCCCGCATGACTACCAACGCCTCCCATTCAAGGCGTTTTCTGACGTCGAATCCTCACCTGACGCCCCGATTCATGCCCGAGCTTGCCGCCAACAACCCAGCACAATCACCGCTCCTTTACGTACCCCCTCAACAACTGCGGTGTTAGTAGCACATACGCTCAACGATGTGTGGATCCTGGGCGTCTCGTGAAACTCTGACTCTGCGCGCTTACAAGAATTTCCACGTGACCGCTCCAATCGCTCTCACGGCAGTATTTTGTACATCGTAAGAGGGGAATGCTGGAGGTGAAACACAGAGAAAGGTGCGTCTCGTTTCTCTGACACATTTTCCATTTTGTGCGTGGAATGTGTATGCTTCGATATACCTTGTCGCCTTAACCTCGTTTGGTACGTATCGAGTTTGTAGGGGGTTGGCTGGTGGTGGCATTCTCGTCATGCGAGATCAATGGAGGCGCACCCGGACCGGCATTCATCATGTCGATATCATCGGCAGGTACAGCATCTAAATTTACCAGCACGCCATCTAGCACGAACAAAAACGATAGCCGCTCATACCTCGCCAACAAATGTGGCGCAAGCGGCACAGACACCTCTTCGTCCACTTCCGGATCCAAGACACATAGCAGGGAGCGCGTCCACAACATCTACGGTTCCACCTGCGCCCACTCCCCCTCGCTCTCGGAACAACGTTTAGCCTGAATCAGCAGCGACTGCTTCAACGCGTTCTAACTTTGGGCTGTGGGTAGGGCGACAAGGTGCATAAGTAGATTGTACTATTACACGTAGCACATGACAAACATGTGCTCGAGTGTAGTGAGATGACATCGGCGAACACGATAAGCTAAAGATGAGGAATATAGGCCGTCCAGGAGACAGTATGGTAAACAGAACAGGGTAGCGCACGAAGGCTGGCAAGCATCAACACCACCAACACCACCCGGGATGCGATAGCCAAGACGAACACAATTGACGCAATGATACTTCCAAACAGGTCCGCCCGGGAGCCGCAGCTCATGATCACTCCGGCAATGAGGACTGCCAGCGGTGTTAGCGTTAAGATGAGCGATGCGAAATGCCAAATAGTCTTCTCCGTCGCTGTCGGAAAATCAAAGTTCCATGCGATCAGGTGCAGTGCACCAAGCATCGTCCACGTCGCCAAACATGCTATACACCCGATAAAGTCATCGTCCGCGGTCAGACCCTGATGATTGACATTTATTTAATTGATAAAAAATAGACTGGGAATACACGAACACTGCTTTTATCCGCAGAGATTGCTTCTTCGTCGACAATGACCGAATGCGTGTTTTGGGTGGAGACGCAACGGAGCATCAAGTTGTGAAAATAACTGGATTCTGACTTCCATGCGTTTGACCTGTTTTATGAAGATATAACCATTTCATGATCACACTCGACCAGATACACTCACAGGTTGTCCGTTTGTGGATCAACTTTTATCTCCCGAGGCGAATAGAAGATATGGGGACGTTCAGGACGGAGTGGCTTGCCCCACCACAAGAAAAGGATTGACAGTGACAGCACAGCCAAGGATGCGGTATCAAGTTCGATCAATGTGACCGCGAAACCCTTTAAACCACGGACAACAGCCTGCAGCGTGAACCAGAGCAGCTGTACAGCGAGAATTGCCTTTCCCAGAGCGTCCGACTTGCTCTTGTCCTTGATATCCTCAACCGTAATAACTGGATTGGCAATCTTGTTTTCTTCGCAAAGCTGTAGGAATTCGAGGGATTTGATCGTGCGCAATTGACCTTGATCGTCACAATAAACAAAGCCACCCATCTCTGCAAAGAAGCTGTGTGTCATCGACCATTCATACCCTCTAGCTGAAAACGTGTATCATTGATCAGATGCTCCAAAAACGCATATTCAATGCGGAAGATAACGTACCACGGAACTGAAGGACTTTGTCACAGGCGTTCCACCATTGCTTGCTGGCAATCCAAACGACCACCTCCGGTGCGAAAAAGGACGATAGGACGAGGAACGTCCGTTCCACAACAGCTTTACTCCGGTCGTCGTAGATATTGAAGTGAATTGTGTGCCATACGCAAATCAACAAGGTCAATGCGCAGCTGCCCAATATACTCCAGACGCTGCGAGACGTCCCATCAAACGGCGGGCAATGGGAACTTATCGTATGGTTGGAGGTTGCTTGGGCAAGATGGGCAAGATAGAGAAGGTGGAACAGAAGCTCAGTCATAGCAGGGTGAAGGTCAGCGGGAAGTGTTATTGGTCGCGAGACCTGAGCGACTAATGAAGAGTCGCATTTCTAGGCCTAGCCTGATGGCTCCCAGGCCCCCTGGCTTGGTACTTAAGAAGATGCGCGCCCATTACTACTTACGACGTTAATGCTGTGCGGCGCTCACGTCCTGGTTACTCGACATTCCCCTTGGAAAACTGGGCAGCCTCGTTGAGCGAGGTCATCCGCGCAGCTCGAAAAATGTGACCTTGGATAGTATGAATTTTTAATGAACGCCAGCTGCTATCAGTCATGCAGCTGGCCTTGGTTGAAACGCTGGTTGACCCGGACCCTGATCCAGATCACAGTCCACCCGAATACCAATAGTTGTGCCTGGACCAGGGTCAGGGGTTAAGTATTCTGCCGTGTAGATATCTCAGCATGATTCTTGGACTTGGAGCGGCGAGAGACGCACTCACACACCGAGCGCGGCACCCCGAGATTCGGACATTGGCCGGCCGCAGGGTCACAAACGCCAGCACGCAGGTGAGCGCTGAGAGAGGTTATGGACGTGATGGGATGAGTGACACTGATACTATTTTGACAGGCGACGACCCCGAGTCGCTATGAAAATCGGGTCGACAGATTCGACACGACGAACGGGCCGGCCATCCCAACAACCCACGGAGTACTGACAAAACCATTTATGACGTTGCTATAATCTGACGGGCTTCCCTAAATCCGAATCACATTATCAGCATATATAGGCACAATCAGCACGGAAATTGCAAAGCACGTAGCAACGAGTCTTTCCCCACGATTCTCAACCCCCTCTCAACACCGCCAATGCCTCTTCCACAGCCCAAACTCCCACCCTCTCCCATCGTCCGTCTGTGCGTTGCAGATACTTTACGATGTCCTCTGGTGTGGGCTCCGCCCCTCTGCCACCAGCTCCTGCCCCACGCCGTCCACGACGCAATGCACCCAACGCCTCCTTGACGTGCCCCGCCAACAACCGTGGTGTAAGCGGGATATATGCCTCCTCGTCCGCCCCGGGATCCGAGACACACCCCGGGTCCGCATCCGGATCCACCTCTACGTCCGGATCTGCATCTGCTTGCCCACGTTCGTTCCTAGAGCGTTTAGTCGACGGTCGAGGGGGATGGTAGTGGGAGTAGAGTGACGCCGATGCGGACGAGGTGTATAACACCGACGTGGACAAGGAGATAGATGTGGATGAGAACGGATCACCATACGAGCGTGAACACGAGACCGAGGGGTCTCCAAACGTGCTCTGCGTATTGTTCTTCCATAGCCCGCTCCCGATGCGTTCCCCGGCCAAACCCCCGTCCCCTTCGAGAACAGGCGGCGGCGGCACCGGCAACGGTCGCACGTCCCCATCCCACAGCACGATGCTCCCTTCTTCGTACAACTTGACTATTGCCCATGAGAACAGCCGTTTTATCTTTTTGCGCGGCGGTTCTGCCGATGCTCCCTTTCCTTCTTTACACAATGTCGATGCCGAGCTTGACGATGGGATACGCGAACGAGTAGTTCCCCGCTCCTTTTCTCGTTCCGCTTTCTCTCGTTTCCGCGTTTCGGTACGGACAATCCGTGCAGCGAGCAACGCCAACTCGGGCACACGGCGTAAATGCGATAACGTGAAACCCATCGTGGATTCGTCCTCGTCTGTCTCGATTCGGGGGCGAGGTGTTGGTTCGTCGTCCTCATACTCGCCTCGCGAGTGTTTCATTGGTGTCGCGAGTCCTCCGCACGTACTCCGCGAAGGAGAAGGCAAGGAAATAAGAAAGGGAGACGGTGCATTGTCCATGTAGTGTTTGACATATAATCGAAATGTGTTCCCAGTGAGATCGCGCGTGTGTAGACGCGAAGGATGTCGCATTTTAGTCTTGCGGGACGCCTGGAGAAACGTCGTGATATATACGTGTTGGACCAAAACGGTGTGAGGCGTACCTCGTGTGATTGTAACTTGATGGGACTGGATGGTTTACATGGACTCGAAGGCGTCGAGGACGCGACGGACGATGCCGTTGGTGAGGAGGGGGCATGCATGTGGTACGCTTCGTGGTGATGCGTCGGTACAGATGAAGGTCGGTTTCGACTCTGAAGCGGCATCGGCATCGGCGGTGGGGGGAGCGTGTACGATGCGGTGTCGGGACCCGCAGGCGATGCATCGGCAAAGACACTCGCATCTGCTTTCGTCGATGTAGCTAATGGGGTAATTCCCGGGCGCTTGGAAGGTGGGACAAAGGGAATGCCGAGAGAATATTTGGTCTTATGAAGATGGATGACACGTTCTAAATGTGCAATCTCGTCCAGCGAGGAAGGACAGGGGTCTGTGGGTGTGCATGAGCGACGGGTGGCAGAAAAAGGAAACAAGAACGCACCGATGGTGTCTGCATGGATCTGCTTTGACTGGTAATGTCGAACAACCCTACCGACGACACGGACGGGGTAACCTGGTTCTGTGATCGGAGGTGGTGGTTCCGTTGGCTCAAGCTTGGTCTTGTCGAGACGTGGTTTCTTTGGCGAGGGACGTCGAGTATTAGACTTTGCGTCAGGACTTCCTTGGGGTGAACGTGGTTTGGGATCTGGAATTGCCGGGCGAGGGTGACGAAGTATGCAATCGATCACAGCGGTGCCGTCGTCGACTGGTAATGTTTTCAGCACTCAGGGAGTGGTGAACGTGGATAGGACTGACTAGCGTAAATGGTACGCTTATCGTAGACTTGTATTCCGACGACCATGCCGACAAGGATAACCGAACGACAAGGCGTGTGTCCGAGCCAGAAAAAGTCGTCACCTGGTCTGGTGAGCAAGTTCCAAGAAGAGCATCCAAAGACCGACCTCCGTTGGCATGCTGGCGCATGGCGAGCACGTCGCGCACAAAGCAGGGCGCGATGGCCTCTTTGGTGAGCGTCCACTGCCAGATCTGCTGGTCCATGGAGGAAGACGAGGACAAGGAACGAACGCGACTCATGGAACGCGTGACACGTCCGAGTCACGTGGGTGTTACATTGATGGTCACGTGCACAGCCCCTATCACACCTCGCCATCAACGATGAAGACGCTGACAGAGCATCTCTACTCGATCACAACGCCGACGCACTACAAAGCCGCAGTCGCGCACCCATTCCTCCTCGCCGCCGCCTCTCGCACCCTTCCTGCTCAGCGACTCGCTCTTTACCTCTACCAAGACCGTATCTACGCCGCCCAAGCTTACCCCCGCTTCATCGCCCAACTTATCACCAAGATCCCACTCGATGATGCCAACAAAACCGCGCGTGCAACACGCACACTGACTCTCCTCGCCGGCTGTCTCACCAACATCGTCCGCGAAGTCGCCTTTTTTGATACCACTGCCCGCACGTACAATCTCCCCCTCGACCACGGCTACTGGCGCGAGCGCAAAGCCACGCGCGACTACACCGCCGAGATGGCCAGGATCGGCGCATTGACGTCCCTCGAGGACGGTCTTGTTTTCTTGTGGGCGATGGAAAAGGTGCCAAGCATCGTTATTTGCAACAGTCTTTACTGATTGACGGTAGATCTATCTGGACGCATGGTCCACCGTCTACGAGGCCCTCTCAGACACATCCTCGTCACAGATGCTCACAGCACGATCACAGGAGGATCTAACAGTCAAAGCGATCACGGATCTCGCTTACAGCTGGTCCAGCTCTAATTCCGACTTCGCACAGTTCGTACAGGGGATCGGAGTTCTCGTAGATGATTATTTCACCCCCGTCATGGCGGGTCAGTCACTAGAAGGCAGGAGCGCAAAAGAGGCACTCGCGCACGCAGAGGCGATATGGGCACGTGTCGTCGAGCTCGAGGCAGAGTTTTGGCCTAATGAAGGCGAAGAGGACACATTTCGGGTGAGAGAAGAAACAGAGAAATAAAGGCACGTTTGAGAATCTTGATACACCTGTAATTCTATGAAGACTAAACAACACTGGCGAGCGGCGGTATGTATGTTAGAAGTCTCAAATACTATGGTTCAAGTTCGAACAGGGCTTACCGAGAGAGCTGGATCGCGAGCGTTACACCATTCCAGAAGGTTGATGCCGAGCTCCCCACGGTGTGGAACGCACGATTTAGACGTTTTGACGGTAGACGCATACATACTATTGAGCCGAATATAATTAGAAAATGAGCGGCACGGGGAAAAAAAGGTCAACGAAAACTTGAAGCTGGAGTGCGACCACTCCATCCGAGTACCCGACGGTTCGAGCGCAACTCGAACCGTCAGTTAAGGACGGCAAGATCATGATGAAATCAGTGTGAAACAGGGTTGATGAGCAAGCTGCTCGAGAGCATCACATTCGCAGGCACCACGGCATGCGAACCTGGGATCACCAAGCCTCAGAAAGGTGTGGCCTATATACGAAGTTCGAGAATAAAGTGGCATAGATACTGAAGAAAGACAAAGAAACTAAGTAACGTGCTGACAAAGGACAAAAAGACATCACTGTTGTGAGGTAGGAGCAATGCTAAAGAAACTTGGAAACGACATAGAAAACCTGTACCGATGTGTGCCTGCGCTCGCACTGTTATTTCAACATATCGTGGAGCGAGGACCTAACGCTCCGGGCGTTCCGGATATATCAGATCCAGTCGGACGAGCACAACCACAAGAGATGAATCCGAACACCCTAGGACCTATAAATGAAGAACTAACGGGAAGGTTGACATAGTCGGATCAGATACAAAAGTATTCATTCTGCAGACGATAATTTGATTTCATTGCAAAGGAAAGGGAACAAGTGATGACCTGTAGTACAAGAATAACGTGATACCATGTTAGCATTCTGCAACCTAGTATAAAGGAGTGACTTACGTTCATGTTTAGTTGAATGCAATGATGCTGGCGCCGGCACCATACACGACAGTGTCATGCCAGGAATCGATATGACAGACTAGTCCGGTCCTGGAGACCCCATCCACATAGGCCGTGAGGCGAAGATTCGCCTTGCAGTCAACGTCGAGAAAGTTCAACGCGACAAAGACGGACGGATTCTTCCAGAACGACACTGAGCCAAATGTGATGTCCCGGCT
>JBBPMA010000645.1:0-19483 GCA_038090075.1 Xanthoconium purpureum | reverse complement strand
GGCGATACCGCGGATGGGTGTTCGGTGTATGGTGGGGTATACGTTTTCTGAGAACAAGGGGAGTAGACGGGTGTTTGAGAAGAACGAGTTCGAGTTCAAGAGGACGATAGACAACGGCAAGGTCGTTCGGGGAGAGGCCAAGACGCTCAACTACTTGGAGTGGCAACTGCACAGCACAGCCATCCATTTATAGACCTGTATCCTCTCTAGTTCAACTTGTCTCGAAGAGCCTGGACATGAAGCTATTCCATCCCAAGCGCATGACGCAAACGAGCGCAGCTACGGGTGGCAAACCGCGGGGCGAACTTCGAAAATTACCCTTGTATAAACAAATCTAAACACCAATTCTTTTGTAGTACTTATGTAGAGGGACATCTCAACGGATGTACGGAAAGATATTTGACATACCCCATTATGATGTCACCTATTGAACTGAACCATATCCCTTCGGACAGTTCTGCTGAGCAATGCTGGCAGATCCGCTACGTATGTAGCAGATTTTGGCAATCACGCACTCTCCTGTACATGCAGGGGTAAAAATGGAGCTCTTGCCCTGATAGGTGTTGAAGATCTGGTCCGATTTCACTTGTCAGGAACAACGCTCTGCCCGGACTTCAACAAAGTGACCGCATACCTCGACCAAGGTAGAGTTCACAGCCATTTCTGTAATGACGATGGTCAGGTGAGTCGGGAATCATCCCGGGAGGACTCACGCTCAGTCACAAGCTGCCACCAAGTGGCGTTTAACGGGTCATTGTCGCTCCAGGGAATGTTTGCGCCGTACGTTTCCCTGGTACTATACTCGAACTCAAATGTAGGTCCATATTGAATCTGGGAGTCCAAAGCACTGAAGGTGTCGACATCTGATGCATAACTGTCGAAAGAACGTGAAGCAACTCCTGTGACCGTCCGATGCGACATAACTCACGTGTACGCATCAACAACTTCAAAAGTCTATGAACAATCCGGAATCAGTGGATGCTTCCCCAGGAACGTGATGGGCATACAGCAGAGTCGATCTCATAAACTCGGAAACCGGTGTTCAATTTTGTCAGAGGAGTCACCGAAGGTCCAGTCTAGGAAGAATTAGCGAAATTGGAACTGGGAGGTGAAGAGGGACATGCCCAGGACAAGGTTTGAGCAGTGTCCGTATTCATTATTGTGGCATTGTTTGTGTAAAAGATCTATGAATGGTCATAGAGGTGGAGTAGATAAGGGTTCCAAAGAACTTACAGACACTTGATCTTCGTGGGTATGCCCCCAGAAGATATCTGTAGCAGCGTCAGCTCACGACTTACGGAGAATAGAGTAATACTGACTCGCGATGACGTGAGGAGAGAAGCGATCAACACTGTAAGCCTTGTCAAGGTGGTGGTAAAGATTCGATGAACAAGAACGTTTACATTTGATAGACTGTTAAACAAAACAATTCAGTTGAAATTAGGGCCTCAGCAAGGTGCACGTACAGAGATTTGTCGGGTTCAGTAGCGAGTTAGTACCGTCCCAACCGCTGATTACATGACCGATGATCCAGACTATCCTACCATCAGTACGAACTGTATCCTGACGGGCTGTCTACATACCGCGATCGCCTGCATCTTCGGCATTTTGCAACTCATCAGTCAAGAACCTCATCATGCCGGAGGTATCTGGGTGCGAGGCGTTGATATAATTGAAGTAGTTTGACCTGTCAAGGATTCAGAAAGCGATGGGTGAGATGGTAAAGTTACTCACCGATACCCTAAAAAAGAATGAAGCGTATTGTTGATATCCACACTACATAGTTCACCCGCATGGACGTACACAAGTTTGTGTTCAAACTGATGATCCTCAGTCCGTCGGTTCGTTTCACCATGTATGCTGCATAGTGTGCGCGTGAATACTCGACTGACTCTTTTGGCAACCAGCCTTCGTAATTCCAAAGTGCGGTGACATGATCGTACAGCCTAGATGTATATCAATATGGTAGGAGACTTTTGCGACGAGGAACTCAGCATACCATCCAAACTGCTGACCCAACTTGCCACCAAGAGAATAAGAGGCCGCCAAATCAACCGGGTAGCTGTCATGGTTACCTAACGTTGCGTATACCGGACCCTGCCCGAGCATGCGTTTGAGGAGATCGAACAATACAACCTAGAGACGGTTCAGGACACCTGAAGAGCATCCATTTCCACCTTACCTCGGAATACTCGGAATAGGCCCTTGACACTTGCTTAATAAAATACACGAGGGTCACTGCCCAACTCACCTCGACTGTTGATTGTTGGGATCATGTGCGAGCAAATCACCGGTGAAGAGCGTGAAGTTGAATCCAGTTGTCTCTGTGCCAGCCAAGCGAGGGATAGCCTCGAGGGTAGCAGCGATCAATGAATATGGGGAATCGCTTCAAACCGCGGGTACGCAATTCAGCCCATGTAATAGTTGGTGAAGTGCGTACCACAAGAAATAGCCAAACCGAGGTGCTGGCAGCAATGGAGTCTGCGGGCTGTGCTGGTTATATGCTTTTTCGCGACAACAGAGTCCGCTGGTACAATTCGCCTCTGCTCCATTAGCATAGCCTGCGAATCAACTAGTAAGTAACCAGGGATGACAAATCCAAAGGTGAAACAAGTCGCTTACGAGGATCAATATGGAGATCGGACACGTGTAATACTTTCAGACGTTCGCCGCTGGGTTGCCTTGGCGCAGGGAGGGGATTTGGCTTCGGCTTGGCAAACCATCCTGTGAGGTCCAGAGGCAAGGTGCCCGGACGGGAACAAAATCCAAGGAATTGGGCACAGAGAAGCTGGACAGCGATTAGAACTGAACCCATTTGATTGTCTTGCAGACACCCACTTGTCCGTCATATCCACCGACATCTGCAAACGACGCAACCTGCGTGAGAATCGGCCCGAGGTTGAGGGGACCATAGTTTGTTTCACAAGTCGACGAGTAATTGAAGTATTCACAGAGGGCGACAGCGAAGTTTGGCCCTTGAGCGGGTGCGCTTAGCGCAAGAAACTTTGCGACTTCCAATGATGCCTGGCAGCGCGCGCATTGGTTTGTGCCGAAGATTGGGTTGGTCGAAATTGACTTGACTTGTGCGATTGCTTGTTCTAAAATTGTCGAAGAACCAGCCACGGGAGGGAGTGGGTGAGGATCCGAGGTATCGTTCTGGCTCACAGATGAGAAAGAGCTATTTTGTGAAGATCGCTAAGTGTCACCTGGGGAATGATGTGGGGATTAGTGAGCGAATACGGGAACTCTTTATGCTAGGAATGAATCAGCGCCTCCACACGACTTGTGCAAATGTAAAGCTCACCGTAACCGGGTCCGAGATGACTGGCTGAGGTTGCTCTGACGTTGCTGTAGGATTGTTGTAGTATTTGGGGTACAAGGAGGTGGGGAAAGTGCCAGGTGCGGTATATGCGGACTGCTGCCCGCTCACAAGCGTGGCGGTAGAAGCAAGCACCACAGCAAAGCGCGCAGTGAGCAACATGTTCCCGCCAACACGGAGAGAAAGACGTATGCATCGGCCTTTTATACGCCTGCAAAGCGATTAAACGACGCATAATTCTTCCAATTTCCACGAACAGCCCTGACCCGTCAAGTGCTTCACCACATGTCACCGTTTAGCGCTCTACTCACGAACGTGCATCACCCCCAGCGTGTCATAGTGGAGGAGCGCCTAGTGGTTTCTCACTGATACACCTCCAGCACGACTCTGTCGAGGTCGTTTCCAACATTCAGCCGCACAGGACAGTGTCGATGGTTGACCCATCGGGTAAGATGAATATTGCTTGCAAAGCTCGAGGTCGCACGGTATGTACTGAGCTTGCCATACGAGGCAAATGACTATCATATTTAGCAATTTATTGACGATTAGAGAGGTAAGGTCATCGGCGACAAGAGTACAATTGGCTGAGCCCAGGAACGTGTTTAGTTTTGTCAACCTCGGTCGAGCAGTTCGCGACGAATCCAACGCCGGGGAGACTCCTGCTTGAAGAACGACGACAGAATTCTATGGGGTTTGAATCCCCAGTCAAACATTATCCAACGGCGAATAACGGTGGACGCACATGGACTAATGGATGCAACAACAGCGTCTTAAATATTTGCATTGAGGAAGTAGGATGATAGATGGAATACAAGAATTTGCTGATTGGCAGAGATACATGGGTAGCGCTCACTAGATGAGCTGGACGTTAGCTGACGCGGCAAACACAAGGTTTGAGTATTAAGATACCCACCAAGGTATGAGGAATCGGTGTCTATGGGTTCATGAATGGCAAGAATTCGATGTTTCGGGAGGTTCAGGGGTCTCGATCTCCCTTCGTCTGCGTGAAGCCTCTTCTTTGCGAGTAGCCCTGGATCGTGCCTTTTCCTCCGCTACTCTCCGAGACTCTGTCCAAAGGCGGAGGGTATAATCATGGAGTGCTTGTGAATAAGATACAACAGGATCGTTGTGAGCGTTTGGCTGCAAACTGGAGAGCATGGAGAAACGCCGGCGGAAGGGGATTGGGGAGGAGGAATGGTGGAGTTGGCACAGGAGCGAATTTAAACCGTACACACCCTGTCATATTCCCCAGATTATGCTCCGCCAAATTCCCGGTGTTGCTCCACCTTCGCGCGCAACCGCTACCACTCGCTTTCGTCATACCTGTTGTTGGGAACGAACAGATCAAACCCCCAATTTTCGTCCTGATGAGCTCCGAACATGCAGGTTGATGGAAAGTCCATGCATCAGTGCACAGATCTGTTGATTCAAGGACGCCTCATGGGCTGGTGACTTGTGTTTGCGTCCTCGGGTGGAGTTGAAAAACTCCACTTCACCAAATATGTTAACCGCCCGTTCAGTCGAGTTCCAAATATATGGCTTTACTCCATCGCGCTTCAACGACAGCCGATGTTACATTGCTATGGCACCGCCTGGTAAAGGAAAATGCGCGTAGGCTGGAAGGTGGTCTTTGACACGATCTTGTCAGACATACGGGGGTAGGATGTGAAGTTGTGACCCCAAAAATGAAAAGGACTACAAGCGACCTAATTGCGAGTGGCAGCTCGGTCGTAATTTGTGGTCCCTCCGTGCGTCATGCAAGCTATTAATATATTATCAGCCAATGAAAAGCAAGATGGCCCCAAAAGTCTCACTGTCAACGAGTGGCTCATCGGCTGAGTGGAGCAATTATGTTTCAGTTGACACGTGGATACAGATGTATCACAAAAAGCTACTGTATCCGGGGTTAGTGGAGCGGGAAAGGGAGTAAGACCGACATGGTTGAGTCGTGTTGTTGTGGGGGCGCATGGAGCACGTGACAGCGCGTTCTTGGACTGTACCACTTCATGGCCAGCTCTGCCCTCAAGCACGTAAGTCACCCCGCCCGCCGTCAAGCCTGTCTTGCTCATCCTACTCCAGGCCATCGCCCCAGTGACCTTGCAACAGGCTCAGACGGACGCTCTTCTCGCGTTACTCAACCTTGGTATCTCCCAGGATGCAGCTGCACCCCAGCCAAAGTCTGCACCCCCAGTCAAACCCACTGCTCCTCTGGTCTGGAAAGTGCTAGTCTTGGACCAACAGTCCAAAGACGTCTTGGCAACGGTACTTCGTGTCCAGGATCTCCGCGATACTGGCGTAACTCTCCACGTGTCCGCAGTTCATCTCGTCTCGCTTCGTGGTCCTAACACTATCACAGTCAGCTACACTCCTCGCGCCCCCCACTACCGGACGTTCCTGCCATTTACTTTGTCACCCCAACGTTGGAAAACATACGTCGAATATCTGAAGACCTTGACAAGTGTCTATACGAATCATTCCACCTCAATTTTGTCGAACCACTACCCCGTGCACTTCTTGAGGAGCTTGCAGCTTCGGTCGCTTCATCCGGTACAGGGGAGTTGGTAGAGCAGGTTGGTCTGTTCCTTGTACTGTGTCGGGGCAAATTCAACGCCACTTCATCCTCTATCTCAGGTTGTCGATCAGTATCTTTCGTTTATTGCACCATCACCATCACTGTTTTCCTTGCTATCACCATCCCCACTCCCAGTGTCCCAAGCAGGGCCATCTCAACCCAAAGCATATTACTCGTACAAACTTCTTAACTCTCCATCGTCGACTGAACAACACATCGAGAGTGAGATTGAACGCGTCGCCAGTGGGATCTTTAGTGCCGTCGTGACCGCGGGTATGCATGAGCAGCAGATCTCAAACGCTCAATCAAACTTAATCGAGCCACAGGACATGTCCCGATCATCCGTGCTCCCAAGGGCAATGCAGCGGAAATGATAGCCAAGAAACTCGACGTCAAGATTCGCGATGCGTTACTTTCCGCCTCACGTGCTCATGGACCGACCTCGTCGCTCTTCTCACAGGATTCTTCTGGGTTGTCCAATCTTCAAAGGCCATGTGCGAGTTTTCATGCTTCACCCTTTCATCCTCGTCCTAATTGATCACCTTGAGTGCTGCTCATTCTGGACAGGAATGTGGACCTTGTTTCTATGGTTTCTCATGGTTGGACATATCAAGCCCTTGTATCAGATTGTCTCGAGATGAAGCTTAATCGCGTCGTCGTTAACAGCCCACAAAAACGTTCGTACGATTTTGACTCAAAGGATTTTTTCTGGGCAAAAAATGCTGCGAACCCGTTCCCTCAAGTCGCTGAGGACATCGATACCGAGTTGAACAAGTATAAGCAAGACGCCGCAGAGATTACACGATCGACGGGTGTGAGCGATGTCAATGACATTTCGCAGCTGTGAGTTAGTGCTGGGGTAAATGTTTGAAAGCATGCAGTTGACACCACATAGCGATCTTTCATCGAATGCAGCACATCTGAAGACTGCTATAACGCAGCTTCCGGAACTCACTGCTCGCAAGGCCACGCTCGACACGCACATGAATATCGCCACGGCACTCCTCGAGCAAATCAAAAAAAGAGGTCTTGATGAGTTGTTCAGTGCCGAAGAGGCGGCGAATAAGCAAGTGAGCGTCCCCAATCGTCGTTCAGGATGTAATCTCAGTGGGAATTTGCAGACAGTGTTGTCGATCCTCGAGACACTTCGTGCGCCTCGACCCGACGGAACGTTCAGTCCTGAGGACAAGCTCCGTCTCGTTTTGGTCTTCTACCTTTCTTCTCCTGACAACGCAATTTCCAAGGACGATATTGCAGAACTAGAGAAGGAACTTAAGAGTGCGGGTGCGGATACGGCAGCATTCGAGTACGTTCGACGAACAAGGGAAATCTCGCGCATGACTGTTTCTGCTGCCGTTGGTGGGACTTCCACGCCAGTGCTTGGTGGTCAAGGGGAACTGTTTAGAGGATTTACTGCTTTTGGAAATAAAGTTCGTGCTTTTGAGAGGCTTTCGCCTTGACATGTGACGAGCTGTTCATTTGCAGCTCACCGACCGTCTGAAGGAGGGTGGCTTGGAAAACCTCATTTCTGGCGTAAAGAACTTTCTGCCGGCAAACAAACTGTTACCTGTGACGCGGCTCGTCGAGGCACTCATGGACTCATCAGCTGCATCGAACCAGTCTTTGCAAGAGACTGATGAATATTTGTTCCTGGATCCTCGTGCACCTCGGCATGCCCAGGGATTGGGTGTGTCTGGAGTTGGCAGTGGACCCGGAGCTGGTGGTACATCAAGCACCGGCAGAGCACGACGCATGGCATTCACAGATGGTATGGTGTTCGTCGTGGGAGGCGCAAGTTATGTTGAGTATGGAAATCTCGAAGAATGGGCAGCCAAGACTGGGAAGCGTCTCAGTTATGGTGGTACCGAAATCATTGATCCTGGAAGCTTTGTTGGTGTACTACAAGACCTAGGCAAAGGCGTTTCATAGTCATACAGCATTTTGATCACCGTAGATTTCGCATAACAATTGGGACGTCATAGTTGCATCGGAATGATTGCTAGGCTATCAACGAAGAATCCAACCCCAGAATCCCACATAACCCCATGCCAAGATCCTTCAAGTTACTTTCTGTTGTTGGAGCGCATCATGAGAATCTGAACAAGGCGGACGCTAGGACGTGTCAGTGCGCATTCGGATTGACTATTATCGTACTCACAAGATGTTGATCATGTCGAGCTCCAAAGCGATAGCCTCTTTCATGGGATCTCTGGGAATGGCACCCATTTCTGCCATACGTGCATGCTGTAGGATCTTTTGAGTACTTGGGTTGGAAAAAGTTAGCACCAAATATGCGACAAAACTGGGTAGATGCCCACTCATAAAGCACAAATCCACCAAACACGGCCAAACCGCCGTAGAGAGAGATTGATTCGGCGACAGCTAGCCCACGTATACCAAGTGGCAGGGCCATCGGAGCCAATGAAGACAGTGCCACGACCGTCACACCAGCGAGAAGTGGACCACCCATATAAAGATATTTGTCATTCCTGTCCAATCACGGTGAGTTCCATGTCAAGGAAACAACATAGACATACTTTGCAGTGGCGCCGACGTAAGACAGCGAACCAACGACCCCGCACGTGTACAGCGCAGCACGGGACAAGATGGCTGGACTGAGGAAAAACAGTGGGCTTAGCGTTGCTGCTTGACAGGCGTTGAACCCCTGGGAAGAGTTAGAGGATATAACAATTGGTCGGACGTTAATGACTTGCCAGCCAGAAGAGATGCTTCTGCACGGTTCTTTCAGGAGGGGTGTAATAGACTCCCATCATAGAGCCAATGCTCCCAACAAGACTCACGCCGAGTACAAGCCCTGAAAGGTACAGTTACTCCCAGAAATAGGGCCGAATGAAGGACACACATGGATTTGCAGACATGACTCGAAAAGCAACGCCAGACTTGAACATGCTTCGAGCAGCTAATGCTGTAAGAACAAGGCCACCACCCGTGTACTTGAAACTATCATGTAGATAGGACTGCTCGGTAGCGGTCAATGAGTCGCGGGTGTCTCTGTTCAAGAAACCTTCTGCAACGACGATGGTGCCTGCCACGGCGGCCTACACACTTGAACCAACAGACAAAAGTGGGCAGTATGCCACGTACGGCCGTGATCGCAAATTTTTTCCAGGCTTCTTGCGAGGAGGCTGGCGTAACGGTCTGGGCATCTGTGACCAGGGTGCGGGAGAACCCGCGAGGAGCAAGTGAAGAGAGAATATTAATGGTGGGTCGCTTCTGGACGACATCCTTGAGGGCTCCGTAGCGTGCGCTGGAGAACGGTTGAACTCTTGAGCGCACAACGGATTGAAACACGCTGCGGGACAAGGCTGGCTTGAAAGCTGCAGAGGCAAGGGACAACATGGTGGTTAAGCGAAAGGCTCATAATGTTAGTCAGCGTTAACCTATACATAATTCTACAACACCATTACGTGACATGCCGAGGCAACTTTGCCGGATCGACGACGCCAACCACCTTATGCTCCATTGCCAGCGCAACCAGACTCTGCTCTCCCCATTTCTTCCAGTCGATCTCGAAGATACCCGTCTTCTCTCCACACGACCAGGTCCATGTCCGTTCTCGTGTCTACACCAATACTCAGCCCTGTCATTTACTTCAAAGAACTCATGCTTACCTTGACATCATACATGTTCAACGATCCATCCCCACCGCCACTCGCCAGCAGAGAACCATCAGGGCTGAATGACAGTGCAAACACATACTTGGTGTGATCCGTGAATACCTTTAAACAGTCTCCCGTCACGGAATCCCATAGCCGGGCCGTAAAATCAAACGATGCCCTGTCAAAAGAGTAAGATCATACAGGCTATCTTGCTCAGGCGGCTTACGTTGCTACCAGTTCGTGCTCCCCTGCTTGGTTATTCGGGCACCACTTGATGGAAGTCAGACACCGTTTGTGGCCCTTGAGAACAACCTCAGTAGATATTGACTTTTCCGAGTGCAAATGCTCGATATTCCATATTCGGGCGGTCGTATCATCCGAGCATGCAGCCAGACGTGTGCGTAATGGGTTGCATTTAAGCATATTCAACTCCCCCTCATGGCCCCTGGCCCAGCGTCAACTCCAATAAGATCTTTTTTCGGACAATTAACACACCTGAGGGTTTGGATGGGTTTAGTTCCGTTCAAAGAGACAATGTGAACCACACGATCACTACCGCCACTCGCAAACGTAGAATCGTCAATCCAGTCAACATCCAGACAACAAGCTTCTGACACGCCTTATAAGATGAGTTCCTCCTAGTAATGCCAACGACACGTTACCTCCGTGATTTCGATATTGTCGATGCAATCTCTTGTTCTTAATGTCCCACACACACGATGTACTGTCCAGGCTTGCAGTAGCTATCCATTGTCCTGAAGGAGAAAATTTCGCAGCGAAAATGGGGCCCTTTTAGATATCAGTACGAGCCAATGCGAATATATGGTTTTCATCTAACCTTGTGGTGGTCGTCTGTGAGATATACCTTTCCCGCAGAAGTGCAGACGCGAAGTGTCGCATCATACGATCCTATTGCAACTAGCGAGCCATCAGGACTCCAGTCAATAGATGTCAAGTCGGCTTGAGAAGAGGTAGCAAGATTGGATAACGTCAATGTCGGACGCAGAGGGGAACTATCGTATGAACCAGACGGAACGTTCCAATAGTTGACTGTGGCATCGCGTGATCTGACGAGTCGTGTTAACTCAATATAAATCGGTCTATTCGGCACATACCCTGATACTAGCTGTCCCGGTGTAGTTGGGCTCCAAGCGACTACGAAAACCTACAAGCTCCGTCACTGGGAGCTGCCGCTGAATTGTGCAAAGCTCACCTCAGCTTTGTGTGCTTGGAGTAATCTGATGGGGTCTAGACGTTTTGTCTTCGGTTTCTTCGCCGCATTCTCCGAGGATGGTTGTTGCAAGTCAGACAATTTCGTTTCCTTAGGAGCAGAGCTGGAGGGTCCTACGTGTGCAAGTTATTTGGGGGCATAACTGTCAACCGTGATGGGCGTACCGTCTACAGCCATTGCATGATTTTCTTCGGCTTCCTTTCTGGCTCTCTTTTCGGCGCGTCCATCCTCCGTGGAAGGTGAACTTGACTTTCGTTTTGTGCCAGTATCGACGGCTAACGCAGCCGTGTTAAGTCCTGCGGGTTTCTGTGGGGCCAGCAGCGCCGCTGGGTGGGAGTCGAAGGAACAGACATGACGCTCCAAGAGAGAGAAGCCACTCTTGCAGCTTTTTGCGAACGAATCGCCTTTCCAGTGTGCCTCGACTTCGGCGTACAAGAGTGCCTTGCTGAGACGTTCTACCAGCTCACCACGCGGGATGTGTTTCTTGACATGATGGGAGTGATCCAACCGGCCCTCCATGCGTAGAGAGAAAGCGGAATGTTGAAAGCCTACGGTGAAGTTAGACACGGAGACGGGGGCCTGCGGGTGCAGCGCGGCCTACCGGAATCTTGAAAATAAGCATGTATGAGGCAGTTGACCTCATCCGCAGTGATAGTTATGGGGACTGTCATCGTGGGCGGTCAAGGTCGAGTGCGGAGTTGGAAAACACTCTGACTTGGTTCCTGCAGTAACTGAGTAGTCCGACTCGTAGGCCACGTGAGATCTGGTAGATGACATATTCTCACATCCCAATGCCTCCTTACGAATTCGACATCGACATGCCCGACGACGATGTCGAGGCCTACGACGGCCCCGACGCTTACCTCGAGGGCGACGATAACGTTTCCGAGCTCGAGATTGCCCAAGACGACCCGGAGGTCTTCGCACATCATCGGTCACTGGACTCGGCCAACACCATCGCCCAGATCTTCCGTTGTAAGCACCCTCGCTGCATGCTCTCCCAGCTCCATTCCCCTCACGTCTCATCTACCAGCGCTGTTTGACCTTCAGCAGCTGCAGCCTGGTAGCGCCGCGGAAAGGACGGCCAGCTCTGGTGCGAACAACGAGAGGGACACAATCACCTATAGCGACCTGATACGTTTGCTGCGGACCGGTGCATCGAGCGGAGATCAAGATGAGGAAGAGGACCAAGACCAGGGCAATGACGACGACGACGACGACGAATATTTAACTGGCTCACGTTGGGACAGCCGATGGTACCCTCCCCACACTGAGCCTCAGGAAAGGGGCGTCGAGTTGCTTATGAGTGGTGACTTTGGTCGTGTGGGCAATAAACTCAGGTCCGACAAGGGCAGAAGGAACATTTCTCGCTTACTCCTAGACAGGTCTTGCCATCCACGAGGCACTCTGTCCAGGGAAGAGCTATCCAGCGTACGCACCGTCTAGCTTAAGTAGGCATCATTCTACTGATACGGCCCTCTCCTAGGACCTCATACCCAATTCTAACGGAACTGCTGTTGCCTCCAATGGCGCCAACCTCTACTCTGGACAATTCTCCAAAGGTGACCATCCCCTTGCGTGGTACTTCAATGCGGCGCCTCATGTCTTCACCCGATAGACTCATCCTTTTACTATACATGCTGTCAGGGTTAGTCAGTGACTTGGCCAGTCCTTCAGATGTTCCCTGAGATTATGTCGGCAGATTTTTGTCTACACGTGTATGACATGACATCGCCGCCAGCCAACTACACTCAACTCCGCCAAAACGCACGACGCAGAACATCCCTTTTTGATGATCGTGATCGTGATCACGAATCGACACTCAAGGTTTTGAAGACTATTGAGGGACACCCGGGCAGATGGACTATCACCGATTCTCATCTGAGTCCCGACAACGAAAGGCAAGGTTTGATTGCAAGACAAAAGTTGTAATACTCATCAACACAACTCAGGATGATTTATTCATCTATTGTAAGTTGCTCGCACCTTGAATGGTTTTCGTGTACTTAGCACCACGTGGTAGTCGCCCACAGTATATATGACCAACACGTTAGATTCTTCCACAGTGCAAACACCTATCCGCTTTGCCGATCAGGATCGCCGTCAAAACCGGACTTTATGGGGTGCCTACGATGATGATTCTTTTGGTATTTGGAGTTGCAGGTTTTCTGCTGACGGTAACGAAGTGATCGCCGGCGGAAGTGGCCACATTTTTGGTACGAGACGGACACCCGCATCCGCTAGGATTGCTCACGCATCATCCAGTGTATGATCTCTTGGCTAATCGTAGAACAGTTAAGATCAAGGCACATTCGGATGATGTGAACAGTTGTTGTTGGGCTGATAGTGCATCGGGAAACGTCCTGATCAGCGCGTCGGATGATACGTTCCTCAAAGTCTGGTAATAATTTCCTCTTCCCCCTCCCTTTCTGTTGGTTGATCAGAGTTCATGCGCAGGGACAGAAGGTCACTAGGTGGTTCACGGAAACCATCAGGAGTACTTGTTGGCCATACCGAAGGGATCACAAACGTCTCTGCCAAGGGAGACGGAAGATATGTCATCTCAAATGGCAAGGATCAAGCACTTCGATTGTGGGATCTCCGCAAGATGTGCAGCAGCAACGATTTCGATTCATTCGCACACCTGGACTATAGGTGTCGAGATTATGACTATCGGTAAGTCTTATGGGGTCCCAGCGTGCTCCGAACTGACATGTGTTCAAAGATACGGCCATTTCCCGAAGCCCAAGCGTCCCGCGCACCCCAGGGACTGTAGCGTCATGACTTATCGAGGGCACGCAGTTTTGCGCACCCTTATAAGATGTAACTTTAGTCCTGTTGAAACCACTGGTGGCCAGTACATTTGTTCAGGGTCCGCGGATGGGAAAATTCACGTAAGAAAAGATTGCTTCTCTGTTTGCTTCATCATAATCAACGGACATCACTAGATTTGGTCACTGGATGGTCGGATTGTTCAAGTCTTGGATCGTTCGCAGACCTTCCCAATGTCGTATGATCCATCTGGACCCGAGCTAGAGCCCCTGACGGGATCCCGTGCGTCAGTCTGCGTCCGAGACGTGAGCTGGAGCTCAAGGGTAATGATTACCCCAAGCTTCTGAAATGTCCAGCTGTTGATGCGAGTTACAGGAGCCTGTACTGATGAGTGTCGGTTGGGAAAGCTCTCGTGTTGGCGGAAGTATTGTCGCCCGCCACGAGTGGAAAGGGCTTTCCAAAATGGCCTACTCGCTGGAAGACTTTACTGAAAGGCAGCGTGCAGAACGCAGTCAAAGGGCAGTGAACCGAGCGGAAAGATACCGACGTGTTCCTGGCGCATTTGAGGAGGAAGATGACGATTGATTTAGAGGGCGACCGATGTACTTCGTGCCTCTTGTATGATGGACAACTTTGATGAAGCTGTGTGTATGTGTACACTGCAGCACAGCCTCCACCCCTGTACTGCCAGAACCATACGGCGAGCGATAGTAGACGCCCTCTTCCATTACACCTCGCTATACAATGGCGCAACTCTTCGGCTTCCCGCCAGGATATTTCGTGATTCGCTCTCTCGCGACTGGCCGTCTGTGGGACGTCAGCTCAGATGAAGTTGAAGACGGAACACCAGTCATCCTGTGGCCAGAAAAAGAGCAATCGCTCGTTGAAGGTGGGTCATGGAGTATAATATAAATCTCCACGGCTCATGAATCCAACAAGGCTTGAGGAGTCCGGAAGCGAATAATCAGGTCTGGCTTCTTGCATGACTTGCCAATACAGACTTGACCTAGCTTACGGTCCTGTGTTCGAACTTAGGTGTTCTTCATTGATACTTCTGGCGCTTTGTGCTCGCGAGAGTCGGGGCATGCGATTGACGTCGAGGGTATGCGCAATGCAGTAGATTGTTGACCAACTTTGATTTACATGCACAAGGGGATCGCCTTGTTCTGAGACACAGGCGACCAGTTTCCCAGCCATACCCAAACGCATACTCTCACCCGCTTCCGCAATTCTCGTTCAACCAAGAAACGCAGGAAATATCTGTGTCATTCTCATGTGATCCTGCATACCCATCTCCGGGAAGTGCTGCCTCGGATGGATGGCAAAGGAGGAAGTATATCCTGGCTTCAGTTCCGATGAGGAGACCCAAGTCCTTTATCGACAACGCCTCAGCCTTTTTATCGGCCACTGTCGCCGCCCCGTTTTCCCTCCTTGGTGGGAGTGTGTCTACACAACCGAAGAGCACGCCTGAAGAAGTGTTTAGTGGGGACATAGATTTGACGGAAGATGAGATGCTGGAGCAGGATCGCGGAGAAGAAGGGGAGGTTGACGATTCTCTTGAACCCCACAGGATTCTTCGTCTTCTTTCCATCGATCCAAGGAGCACACCACCCGAGGGGACAAGCGCTAGGAAGCGCAGGCAGTGGGCGGTCTTCGCGTTGCGCAGATCCATTGCTCACCGCCGCGTTCAATCAAAGTAAACTGTACTGCATATGCGCGAGGGTTGTAGAGACTTTGAAATTCGGATGTTCTGATGGCCACGATGACTGTTGCTGGGAACTCGAGGTGGCAGGCGTGTTCACATGGGAATTCATGAAGTACAAGGGTTCCCTCGTCTCCCCACTGATCTCCAGACGCAGTTGCGCCGACACAAAAAGTCGAAACATGAAGGTAGCGTTTTACGTCGCTGTCACGCTGGCTGCGGCGTGTTGTGGACACCAACAATCTTTCCGCCACTCTCATGATCAGACGGAGACATGGCTATCGAAATACGGAAAACAGATTGATCAACCTTTTTCGGGACCACTGTCCTTCTCGCACGTAGACTATGCGCGTTGTCTGGAGGACGAGTCTGCTGTGTTCGACATTGCTATTCTCGGGATGCCATTCGACACAGGTACAAGCTACCGTCCTGGGGCACGCTTTGGGCCCTATGCGATCCGCTCAGGCAGCAGGCGCCAAAGGGCAGATCGAGGCTATACCTTGGCATGGAGGAATAACCCTTATGAGTCGGGTCTGAAAATTCTCGATTGCGGAGACGTATGTCAATGTCACGTTTAAGGTGAAATTGCCCGCTGACCCATTACCCAGGTCCCTACCATACCCTTTGACAATGCCCTTGCAGTAGATCAAATGGAAGTCGCGTACACTACCCTACTTTCGCGTCCTCTCGCATCAGGAATGTCTGTCTGGTCACGCGGAGCACTCTTGGCGAAAGATGGCCTCGAGCATCCACGAATCGTCAGGTATTTCGAATGACGACATGCATTTTACTGTCCTTATTAGGTGGTCTAGTCTCGGCGGTGACCACACCATCGTTCTCCCCATCCTTCGTGCGCTCAATAAAGTCTATGGGCCAGTCTCGGTGATTCACTTTGACGCACATCTTGATACGTGGGGTAACTACCCTGGTGCCGTGACGGATCAGTCACGCATCACCCACGGCACATTTTTTCACATCGCATACGAGGAAGGTCTCATCGCCAACTCTAGTATCCATGCGGGTATTCGATGCAAGCTCGAAGTGAGTAGTGTACAGGACTTTTAGAGGGCTGCACATTGATGGAACCTCGTCAGGGTATTCATGATATCGAGGATGACGAAACAGTGGGATTCCATTTCATAACCTCCGATGACATTGACGACTATGGCGTTGACTCCATTGTCGAACGGATCAGGAAGCGAGTCGGAGATACGCCGGTGTACTTAAGGTTAGTTTCCATGACAGATGACGGACTTGACACTGACGTGAACATATAATACAGTTTTGATATTGATGTGATCGGTGAGCATGGTCCTCGCTCTAAGAAGAGCATCGGCTAACTCTCTACTCATAGATCCTGGCCTGGCCCCAGGAAGTGAGTTTTCGTCTAAACACAGACAGTCGAAAGTACTCAGTGTGATTGTAGCTGGTACCCCCGAGGCTGGAGGATGGACAAGCAGAGAAGTCAAACGCATCATCAGAGGCTTGGCCGGTCTGAATTTTGTGTTCGTATCCTATAAAGTACTGGTGTTTCACAACCTCACACGATATTTTTCCAGTGGCGCGGATGTCGTCGAAGTCGCGCCTGCATATGACCACGGTGAGGATGCACGTCATTCCACTTTAATGATTACTGACGAAGGGCATGTAGCTGAGATCACCGCTACAGTAGCAGCGGACATTGTCCACGACTTCCTCTCCATGTTCATGTCTCATGAACTGCCCAAGCTTGCCGATCTCTCTGGCCAGCCGAAGGACGAACTTTGAACGACCGTGTCATAACACCGGTTCTAGGGCTGGAACTCGGAAAGCGAGCATGCGGTAAATATCGGCGCTAGCATGTCCATAGCCTGAAATCTGCACGATCTACAATGATCATACCTTGATTTTAACGATCGATCAACCGACTTATCCAAAAACATGCTGAGTATATACTATGGTGCTGATTCAAGCCTCAACGAACGAGATGACCACACTCGAGGGAATGCGATCCGCGAATGAGGGCAATATTGAAGCCAATCAATCATGTGGTACGATACAAGGGTATCAAACATCTCGTACACAGATTGTCCTAGATATGGTCCCTGTGGCTCGAAAGGTACTCGTAGAAGAGTAAATAGTTACGGTCACTTTTTTCAACCTTTGTGTCCCCATTGACCAGGAGTGCCGGGTGGACCAGACTCATATGTTGGAGGGCTATCGGTGTATTGTGTTGATGAAGCGGGTGGAGGGGTCATCACGATGCTGCCCCTCGGGCCTCTCGGGCCCCTGACAGGACTGACGCTCGATGGCGCACCAACAACTTGGGTATCAACCGCAAGTGGCGTTCGCGATAACGGAGGTGGAGTCGGGTTTGAAGGAGCTTGGTAATGTCCATAATAAGGATCATTATAGGGGTCGTTTACTGATGGGACGGGCGCAGTTGGCGCGCCGTATGCATTTCCGCCATAGCCACGATCAGGCTGAAGGGAGGGAGACCTAGAGGGATTGTATGGAACACCATAAGGAGAAGAATGATCAACTACAGCTGCTGTAGCGTTGTAGGTGTCCGGACTGAACGCGCCGTATGCGTCGTAATGAGGTTGTTGAACATGCGGGTTATCTGGAAAAATGCGTCGAAATCGGTGTAGGAAAGGAACAACAGAAAGCTTACAGGAAGCTGCTCCAGGGTTGTGACCATACGCTTGCGGACCATACGGATCACGGTTGTACCGATTATCTTGAGAGGGGTCGTATATGGCCGCTACAGGAGCCGAGGGAGCGACTGCAGTGACGGATGATGGGGGATACACAGAGGGGGCAGAGGTAGTAGTGGTATGTGTGATGTTACTTGCGCGACGTTGCGGTCCTGGGGGGTAAGGAGTAGCATTATTGTACTCATCCACAGCGCGAGTGCCAGGAGGAGCCTGGATATAGCCACCTCCCGCATATGCTCTTCCTGCGGAACGACCGTAAGTTCCCATGCCAACATTGCCGGACGAAGAGACGTTGTCGCGGTAAGGTGTTTCTTCCTCAAGGTATATTTCGTCTCCATCCACGCGAGCCCTGAGTGGTTGAGATTGGTCATATTCGTGGAATGCAGGCAGGCCAACTTCGGGTTGGGCTTGACGAGCCTTGCGGTCCGCCTCTGCTTTGACAGCGTCAAGGCGTAATTGCTCACTGGAGTTGTACCCATTTGGGCCGATGGGAGTGCCGACTTTCCCTCCCCAGGCGTCGCGGGAGCGACGTCTAACGCAACATCTTCCGACGCTATAGAAGCAGCCGCTAAAGAAGAGAAGAATCCAGGCGACGAGAGTGAGCCAAACAGCATTGCCAATCGACGCCGAACCGCCTTGCACAGAATTCAGGCGTGACTTGGCTACGAAAAAGAGGGCGATGTCGAAGATGAAAGCTACAAGGGCTACGGCGGCGGCAAAACCGGATATGCAACTGCTGAAACAACTCATGGCGAGCTCACGGACATGAGCAAGGAGGCCAAAGAGGGCAGCGATTGCAGCGAGACCGAAAGCGACGATGTGGAGTACGAGAACATAAGTGAGCCATTTGACGACGACTTGGGGTATTTGAACGGAAGTCGTGTCGCCGACGAGGGCGTTTACATCTTGGTATGAAGGTAAGGGCTGCGAGAGAGCAAAGGGAGAATGACTGACTGAGTTCATATCCGACGGTAACGTTTGAGCAGGTGGTTGATGTATCTACGGTCGTGCAATAACCGAGTGTTCCAAAGGTGATTTCGCCATTTATGCCTTGTCTTGAGAGGGATGCTTTGAGAAAGTAGACGGACTTGATGAGGGGAACGGAGAAGGATACGACTGCGAGGATGATCGTAGCAGCGAGTGTGATCACGAAGCCAGGCGTAGCTGGTCGAATCAGGCTGCTCATTTTGTGGTGGGAGACAAGTTGAAGAGGGGAGGCAGAGAGATACAGTCTATAAATGGATGGCTGTGCTGCGCAGTTGCCACTCCAAATAGTTGAGCGTCTTGGCCTCGCCCCTAACGACCTTGCCGTTGTCTATCGTCCTCTTGAACTCGAACTCGTTCTTCTCAAACACCCGTCTACTCCCCTTGTTCTCAGAAAACGTATACCCCACCATACACCGAACACCCATCCGCGGTATCGCCCACTGCTTTATGATCGTTTCCATCGCCGCACTCATAATCCCCCGTCCGTGGTGTGACGGCGCAAGGTAGTCTGTTGCAGTCGCTCAGTATACCCTCTTTCAATCGAACATCATCCATACCTCCAAACGTCCATATGATGCTCGGAT
>JBBPMA010000644.1:0-19487 GCA_038090075.1 Xanthoconium purpureum | reverse complement strand
AGGAACAAGTGAGAACGAGGGGAGGTTTGGAAAGGTACCAGATGAGCTGGTCGAGGGTATTGAGAATGCTGGGGGGGAGCATTTCCCAGGTGATGGTTGGAGTGCAGGGATGAGGAAAGGTTTTCCTGCTGTTACTCATTTTCCAGGGGATGAAGGTATGGGTAGTTCGAGGGAGTGACTAAGTTTGACAGGGGATTGTTTCTGGGAGGTGGTCACCAGATCTAGGGGGTTCTGAATGTCCTGGGGTGTTCCAGTTTCTTCCAGATCCTCAGGGGCTCAAAAAATTCCCTTGGGGCATCAAGGGAAAATCTTGGATGGGCTGGGGTGGTCCTACTCCTGAATAGGAGGGACAGAAGGAGATTCTTGTTCTTTTGTTATGCAAGTTGACAGACTTGCATCAAGGTCAAAGGTTTGACTTACTCTGAGGGAGGTACTCACAAAAAGACACAACATCCCCAAAGAAGTCTCAAGGGTGAAGAGAATAAGACAACAAGAAACTGAGTCACAACCAGATGAGTTGTGGATCACAAGACTGATTGCACAGAACAAGAATGGAGAGGAAATACAGGCTGATCAGTATATAAGTACTATGGATTACATAAGTAGAATGCCATAGAACTAGGTGGAATGAAGGGGACATGTGACTACTGCGAAAGAAGTAGTCAGAGGAGCAGACAGTCCTGTAAGGAAGAGAGATATCAAAGAAGAAGAAGTATTAGAGAAGCATGGATATCAAAGGCAAGTAAGTGGTTGGTTTCTACCTCATGATAAGGGAAGAGACCAAGGTATCATCAGCACATCATACGGATGAGGAAGAAGGTATGAAAAAGAAAAAGTATCATAACAGCTCACCTGTGGTGCACACTCCCCTTTGAGCAGCATTCTCAAGGGTGCATCTGGTGTTGTCATGGTGGCTTCGTCCTTGGATGCCTCCACCTGACTGGTTTCATCGTTGATGCACTCATGCACTCAATGATCTTCATCAGCCATCTTCCCACTCTCAACCTCGTTGCTTGCCACTATCCAGAGTGGTTCGAGCTGGTCCAGTGGGTTCTGCAACCCATCTGCTGGCCTTGTGGGCTCTGTGCACATTGCATGTGGGTTCACAACATCAGCAGTCATGTAGTCAGCCTCAGGCTGCTGGTCAGTTGTTGGAGTTATGCCATGGCTGTGTGAGGGACTTCTGAGTTGCATGCTGGTTGGGGTTTCATCAACACCTTGCATATGGGCAAGGATGTGGCTGCATGAGGGACTTCTGGGTCATGCGCTCATTGTGTGGGTTGTCTAGGGCTGGACCATGGCTGTGTGGTGGACTTTTGAGATTGCACTTGTGCCAGCTGTCATCTTTTCGCCCTCTAGACATGATGGTTGGGGTTCATGAGGCTGTGCTGTGGCTGCGCAAGGGACTTCTGAGTTGCGTGCCACACCTGTGGCCTCTTTGAGTGTGAATGGTGGGATTGTTGACTCAAGTGGTGTTGGGCTGCTTGCCAGGGTCATGAGGCTTACACTGTTTGTCCAAAGGTCTTCCATGGTCATTTTGCCTGGTGCCTTGGCTGCAGCTGCACCTTTGCTGACTCTCCTGTGCAGTATTTTGCCCAACATCAGCAAATTATCAAGTAACTGTACAGCACTGTACAGCCACTTACAGCACTTACAGCACCACAGTAAGGTCCCCCCCTGTACAGTGCTGTCACAGTGCTGTCACAGTGCTCACAGCACATACAGCATACAGTGTCACAGCCATACAGTATGATACAGTGCACATTATTTTTTTTATTTTTTCCTTTTCACAACTTGCGCCAGTGGTAGAATAAGTGCATGTTTTGATTCATGTAATTACTGTACATGACAAAAACTATATACGTTTTCTCCCCTGCTGGCCCTCTCCTGGTGATCCTCCTTGGTGTCATGTCCATGGGCCAGGGAATGAGCACTGGTGCTCACATTGGCACCTAAATTGAGATGGTTGAAGTGGAAGACAAGCGGTCGGGCTCAAATTGATGCAGTGGAGGTGGGACACAGGCAATCAGGATTGAGAGGACATGGTGGAGGTGGGACACAAGCAGTCAGGCTTGAAAAGATGTGGTGGAGGTAGGAGACAAGTGATTGGGCTCGAATTGACACAGTGGTGGTGGGACATGAGCAGTTGTGCTCAAATTGATGTGGTGGGGATGGGAGATGAGCAGTTGGGCTCAAAACGACATAGTGGAGACAGGAGACGAGCAGTTGCGCTCGAATTGACACAGTTGGGTGGGAGGCAAAGTGGCTGGGCTTGAAAGGTGTGGCGGAGGTAGGAGATGAGCAATTACGCTCGAATTGACGCTGTGGGGGAGGGAGATGAGTGGTCAGGCTCAAGTTGACACAGTGGGGATGGGACACAAGTGGTTGTGCTCAAATTGACATGGTGGGGGTGGGAGACGAGCAGTCGGGCTCAAAACAATGCGGTAGAGGCAGGAGACGAGCAGTTGCACTCGAATTGACATGGTTGGGTGGGAGGCAAAGTAGCTGGGCTCGCAAAAGTGTGGCAGAGGTAGAAGACGAGCAATTGCACTCAAATTGACACAGTGGGAGTGGGACACAAGTGATCAGGCTCAAATTGACGCAGTGGGGGAGGGAGATGAGCAGTTGTGCTTGAATTGACATGGTGGGGGTGGGAGATGAGCAGTCAGGCTTGAAATGATGTGGTGGAGGCAGGAGATGAGCGGTTGCGCTCAAATTGACATGGTTGGGTGGGAGGCAAAGCAGCTGGGCCCAAAAAGGTGTGGCAGAGGTAGGGGGCGAGCGATTGCACTCGAATTGACATGGTGGGAGTGGGACACAAGCAGTCGGGCTCAAATTGATGTGGTGGGGGAGGGAAACAAGAGGTTGCGCTTGAATTGACATGGTAGGGGTGGGAGACGAGTGGTCAGGCTCGAAACAATGTGATGGAGGCAGGAGATGAGTGATTGCGCTCAAATTGAAACAGTTGGGTGGGAGGCAAAGCAGCTGGGCTTGAAAGGGCCAGATGGATGCGGGTGACAAGCAATTGTGCTCGAATGGACATGGTTGGATCAGAGACAGACAATCAGGCCTGAAAAGGCCTGGTAGACAGTAGGACATGAGCAGTTGCGCTCGAATTGACACAGTTGGGTGGGAGGCAAGTGGCTGGGCTCGAAAGGGCCTGGTGGATGCAGGAGACGAGCAGTTGCACTTGAATGGACACAGTTGGGTCGGAGAAGAGCGATCAGGCTCAGGAGGGCATGGTGGAGGTGGGACATGAGCAGTTGCGCTCAAATTGATGCGGTTGAGTGGGAGGCAAGTGGCTGGGCTTGAAGGGGCCTGGTGGAAGTGAGAGATGAGTGGTTGTACTCGAATGGACACAGTTGGGTCAGAGACGAGCGATCGGGCCCAAAAAGACCTGAGGAGGGTGGGAGAAGAGCGGTCAGGCCTGAAAGGATGTGGCTGGGTCAGAGATGAGCAATCAGGCTTGAGAGGACATGATGGAGGTGGGAGACGAGCAGCCAGGCTTGAAAGGATGTAGTTGGGGTGTGAGGTGAATGATTTGGCTCGAAGTGACCTGGTGGAGGCAGGAGACAAGTGGCTAGGCTCGAAAGAATCTGGTGGAGGTAGGAGACCAGCGATTGGGTGGGAGATGAGCAGTCAGGCTCGAAAGGACGTGGTTGGAATGTGAGGCAAGCAATTGTGCTTGAAATGAGCTGGTGGAGGCAGGAGATGAGCGGTGGTGATTGAATGGACATGGTTGGGGCAAGAGGCAAGCAAGTCACAGAGGGAAATGAACATGGACCATGTGACACGCATGGCAAATTTTTCATTAAGTCCACAACATATTAGAAAATAAAGTGTACACTCTATTAGGATTTAGTACCTAATACATACTGTAACTACTGTAGCACTACTGGAGTGTGACCCTGTCACAGCTGTGCACGCTGTACCAATGCTGTGATGCGCTGTACCGCTGTGACGTGATCTGCCTAGCTGCCTGTCACAGCTGTGGCGGCTATGACACACTGCCAAATTTGCTGATTTGCTGATGAACTGCTGGCATGGTGCATTGAACTGTCTCATAAGGTATGTAGTTGAAGCATTCCCATGCTGTAGCATAGTGTCAAAATTGCTGGGAAATGGATTTGGGGACCGTGCATGAGACAATCTGCCTTGTGAGTGAGTTGCAGATGTCACTGAATCATGCTGGTGGGGTTCCTGTGAGGTAATTGGCTAGGTGCTGCAACTCAGCACACTTTTGAGTGTATGCATGCCATTCCAACCAGTTTTGCCCATCCAGCTGCAACATGATGATGTCAGCCATTTTGGTTTTGGATGAGTGGGCTGGTCCATTACTGAGGAGCTTCAAGCAGGGATTAAAACCTGTATGCAGGGCTCATAACCTGTGGAATAGGGCTAAAATAACCTGTAGGATACTCAGTAAGTCACTAAGTTAGTACTAGATGTACTGTACCTGTAGAATACTTAGTAAGTCACTAAGTAGAACTAAGGTACTATGGTGCGATGTAAATATGGCTTATGTAATCAGTAAATACCATATACGGAATAATTCCAACAGGAAGTGCCTTAAACCCGTGTCCAGATTTCGAGAAAGGCGGTGGACATCGTTATACGTTGACATCAGTATTACGTCCGTGATGAACGCGTAGGGCCTACTAAGTGAACTCCATGATTTACTTTGTACTGCTCGAGCCTTCGCGGGCTAGCTGGTCACTCGGCATCAGCAGAAGCTGCATGGCGAAATCGTACATTTCCCGTTAGTCGTACACACATCTTTCGGATTTCCTAACGTGCTCAACGCCAGTACAAAGGGGTACTCTCGTGAGCCTTGACAATTTTGCAAGCCTCGTTCAGCGCATCGACAACCTCCTGAGGAAGCGGTCCTTTCGTCGAGTCCTCGCAGTTCTGCTTCAACTGCGCTGCGCTACTAGCACCGAGAATGACACCGTCACTCACGTCAAGTATGGAATGGTACTGGCACCACCTCAACGCAATCTCGGTAAGGCGTAGGTTGTATTTTTCCTAGAAAGATCGTTATGTCTTGTAGGAGATCGCTTTGATTGAGACACAAAAAAACGTACCGCGACGCCTTTGAGCAGCTCGAGAGCCATGAAATATCCTTCTCGGAGGTAACGGGCGCGGTACATCTTACCCATGGAGGACATAGGATCGAATCGACCACCTTCCGGTGCTTGCTCCTCGACAGAACTGACCTTCCCAGCAAAGAAACCACCGCTGACCGGTCCCGATTGTAAGTAATGATGTGAAAATCGGCAAGGGAAGGGGACGTACGCAAGAGGGTTGTAGATGACCAGTCTGATACCGTACTTGCGACAGCACGGCACCAGCTCGGGCTCTATCTCGCGTGTAATGGCGTTGTACATCCTATGAGTAGCTGTCAGTGGAAACCCCGAGTTAGCTTGACAACTCACGCTTGGTAGATCTTGGGTAGCACGTAATCGTTGGCTTTGCAAATTCCAACGATTTCAGCAACCTATTGTTCGTCAGTTCCAAGGAGATTTCACGAACGGCAAGGTCCGCACGTACCTCCCACGCGGCGTAATTACTCAGACCAAAGATGTCACTGATCGTAGGATTCGTTCAATGACATCATAAAAGCAACCCCCCAGGATCACTCACAATTTCCCTTCTTTGTATAGGTTATTGACTTCACGTACGGTGTCCTTGAAAGGGACACTGCGATCGGGTGCATGCAGGTATAGAACACGAACTTTGTCGCGTTTAAGGGACCGGAGTGATGTCAAGAACGTGTTCCGCAGGTTTTCTGGTGCGTGGTCACCGGGCTTCACTGGGTACATCCTGGATTCTGGTATCAGCCGTTGCATATACACCATAAGTGGGCAACATTACTTGGTATCGATTGATGCGCCTTCGAGATTGAGTTGAGATAGAAGCTAACAAGACGAGAGCTATAAGAAAAACACAATTCCCATTGGATCGAATGCTGTTACGCCACCTGTTCTGTCGTCCCTTCAGCGTACATCCGCGCCGTGTCGATCTCGGCGTGTCCGTGGCAGAAGAAGACGTCGAGAATCTCCTGGCACTCGGTCAGTGAAGACGTTCGCACGCCGTTCTTGCCTTCGAACCCGAAGGTCATGGTACCCTTTCCAAGAGTCGTCAACATCCGACTGAGTAATACAGAAGCTATCACGACGTACAAAGAGAAGCGGAACACGGGTGGGCATGGTGATGCTACAAGTAGATAGGTCAGCTCTCAGTCAAACTTGGAAGAAAACTGGACATACATGATTGCTGTCAATGAATAGTCGAGGGGATGAGGACGTGTCGACGGAGTACCGCTGTCGCGGTGTTAGTAAGGGCACTCACGATGTAGCTCGTGACCATGTAGTCTGGTGACCATGATAAAGGTTCAAATTAGAGCACTGGTTTTCTCATCTAGTACGACTCCCACGCGCAATGTTCTGCCAGACGTGATATAGCGATTGAATAAGGGACCGAGCTTGGGTATTGTTGTTGAAGGATACGTTCAAGAAACTCCGAAGACGAGCTTTTCTTTCCGAGTCACTATCCAAGCCCATCTTTTTGCTCACAAGTCAAACTTTCGAAGCCTCCCTTGAGGAAGTTCGGAATTTATACATAGGTATGGAAAGCGTGGGTCAGCCTTTTCACGTCCACTACATGTTCTCACTCCGAAAGGTAGATCGGGACAAATAGACGTACAGCGATCTTGACAATCGCAGGTACAGATCCTAGTGGCAGGGATGGCATCCAGGTTTGTGGGCAACATTCTATCACCGCTGACCATCTCTCACCGTCTTTGAGTAGGCCGATCTCAAGACATTCGCAGCGCATGGATGTCATGGAACCAGCGTTGTCACTGCGGTCACTGCGCAGAATATGACTGGCGTGCAGAGGCACATCATGCCTCCGGACTTTGTCCAGCAACAGGCTCGTGTTCCTCATACTCAGCTTGCGCTCCCCTCTGAGCGACTCACGTCTAGATAACGTCTGCGCTCAAGGACATCCGCGTCCATGCCATCAAGACTGGTACCCTCTTCAATTCCGAAACCACGAGAGCCGTTACGGCCGGCCTAAAAGCCCATTTCAAAGCCCATGGCCCTGTTCCCTTTGTCTGCGATTCCGTCTACGTCTCGGATTATGGTGTTGTCCTCTCTGGGGAAGATATCAGGACGATCGTGAAGGAACTGTTTCCTCTTGCGCATGTCACGACGCTGGATGAAGCCGATGCCCAATACCTGCTCAACATAGAAGGTCAACCTTTGAAGATCACCTCGCTTGATGACATGCTGGTGGCAGCGAAGAATATCCTGACTGTCGGAGCTCAAGCTGTCCTTTTAAAAGGTGGTCAGACCGTCGTCTCTGTAGACGATATTCGTTCGGCGAAAGCTCGAAATGATACCATGGTTGATGTCAAGTCTGACTTCCCCTTGGGTGAAAATATCGAAATCCTTGGAATTAACAGCAACACAGAGACCAAGGACCATGTTGTCGATGTGCTTTGTCGTGCAAGTATCACGGAACCGGGCGCATTCACCTTCACATTGTACCCTCGACTGTGCTTCACATCGAAGATCGTTCAAGGGGTGAATGCCTCATTCAGTGCCGCACTGGCCTGTGCTCTGGGAAATGAGATTTCAGGTGAAGGTTTTATACGAACAAGTATACCCAGGTCTCTCCTACTCACACTCTTACAGTGGAAGAAGCCGTTGCACAAGCGTCGACTTTCACTCGGTTAGGAATTGAGACCGCCATATCGGTTGGGAAAGATGGGAATTCTTCGACGTTGAACCACTTCCACTCGACGTCTAGGCTGATTGTTCATCCGTAAGGGCGTCATTCTAAGAGGCTGCGCGTTTATTGGACTGTCTTGACAGAAAAACGTCAAGGTGTCCATACCCATTGACGCTGAAGTTTATTCAAGGCATAGCGACGTTATGGAAACAATATGTACAACACGATTTCGTGGTCCAGGTGGGCAAAGGGACTCTAGACAAGAAATCGTTTGAACACTACATCAAGTGAGACGCGTTTGACTTGACGGATGTATGATCTCACTCCCGATCAGGCAGGATTACATCTACTTGAAGTATTACGCCAGGGCATACGCGTAAGTCCCATTCGCCAATTGGAGACCACTTCAGCACAAGCGCACAGGCTGTTGGCTTCCAAATCCAATGACTACGCGTCAATTTGCGCTGCTGCCAAGGCGATCCTTGGTATTTTAGAGGAAGCAGACACGCATACTTCAAAGTCACGCGAAGGTACGCCCATGTTATCCGTGGCCTCTTTCTCGTCCACTTAAAGGAGAGCAAGGCGAGCCATTGAAATTATTGATGTCGAGGAAGAATACCATCCATGCATCATATTTTGCACAATGGGGTATATCTCGTACAGATTTAGAAAAGACGCCCGAATCGCCTGCCACCACCGCGTACGGCGCGTTCCTCATAGACATGGGGTTGCAAGGTAGGTTCGATTCGCGTTGCGCTTCTCAGATTCAGAAAATTCAAAGTTGTTTCGAGGTGACACTACGGTAATCATCATGGCTGTGGCTGCCTGCCTGTTAGGATACGGAGAGGTCGGTTTGTGGCTCAAAAAGGAGGCTCAGAAACCGAATTCTTGGGTGATGTGGGAAGGCAATCCATACCGCGAGTGGATCGAAGAATACGCCGGGGAGGAATACCAGGCAGGGCTCGTTTCTGGCCTCAGTGAATATGCCCATCCCGCTGTGCTCTCGATCCGTGACCCGTCTGATCTCTCCCTTTTTTTCCTTGTAGAGTTGATGGAACTTTTGGCGGAACAAGACTCGCCATCGAAACCTCGATATGACGTGTGGTTTTCCGTTTGGGAGAGGACTGTGCGTTTCGAGAAGGCGTTTTGGGATGCGGCGTTGAACTTATCATGATTGCGACTGATTCCGTTCGTTGGCATGTTTTTAGCCCATCAGTTCTTTGCAAGCAGTAGGTCTCTTTGTATGCTCCATTTCGAATGACAGTTCAATGATGCTCGTTGGATTTAACTGACAAATTTCCATTGAGTCACTAGAATGTGTGTCAAGATTGGTATTTTCCTTCATTTCGGCCATGCACGCGTTAGGCACTCACCGTCCCACATCAAGTGGGGTGTGCCACGGTTCTGTGGAGGCGTGCGACCTGGGAAGATGGCGGCATTCTCTTAGGAAAGTGTCAAGGCTCGCGCAGAATTGAGCCTGAAGACGAGCTTCTCGGTTTATCCAATACCTTGTGCGAGAGAGAAGGTTGAGGTATATAAACGGTACCTCATTCTGCTCCCTTCATCGACATGGTTCGCTTCATGCCTTTGAATTGGAACCAGACTTTCGTGGTGGTCGGCGTGTTGATAGCTTCGGTTCCCACCCTCCTCAAGACACGACGATGGACGATCCGCGGTCTCCGTCTCCCTCCCGGACCCTTTCCTCTCCCCCTCGTCTGGAACCTCTTCAGCATCGACGCCAAGAAACCATGGACGACCTACGCCGAATGAATGACTCGTTACGGTGCGTTTTCCGTTCTCTTTGTATTCCCCATCCGTACCAGCCCACCGGATCGAAAGGCCTGACCTCGTACCCAACAATTGAAACAGGCGATATCTTTAAGATCCGCGTGCTGAAACAGGACATCATCGTGATCAACTCGAGGAAGATCGCCAAGGACCTGCTCGATCAACGGTCGGGGACGTACTTGGATAGACCCTATATCGCTACGAGAGATCCCTGGGTCATCGCGCTTTGTGGATATACCGGCACATTTGACAGGATCTCCCTCGAACTATGCGGTGATAGATACGGCTGGTCGTTCAACGTTCAACTTTGGCTGGACTCCATACGGCGAGCGATAGTGCCTACAGCTCTGAGGATCGTTCACCAAGCCTTCAAAGCTGATACCGTGCTCGCTTTTCGTCCCATCCAGCTCAGAAAAGCGCGCCTGCTCGTGTTGGACGTTCTCGACGCACCCGGTGATTTCGGCAAGCACATCCAAACTTCCAAAGGCGAGTCGTGCGACGTTAAGCTACCGGCGAGGGAGAACAGTGATAACATCGTGTTCAGATTCTCATCAGCCGTGATCATGGCGGTCGCACATGAGCAAGTCCGTCGACCTGCCAGTACGTCAAACAGTACTTCAGTTCGTGGTCTCAAAATTTCAAGTATTCAGCGTCTCAGCTTTCAACGATAGACTTAGACAATGAGCTTCCTCGGTTTCTCAGCGGTCGGAACTCGCCTGTAGTACCCAATCTGGAGCTCACTAAGCAGTAGGTCTACAATGTAACTAACCCAAATGTATAATAGTTGTCGTAGCCCAATCACGGCCAAGCGTTCAAGCATGTGTCGGCTTTCTCTCTGTCAGCTCCGGCGTCCAACATAACATGACAGAACTTCTCCGCAGGTCTCTTGGTATCTGACTGAGATCAACCACGAGAGGGACCTATGGAAAGTGGGCCTATGTGAAAGCCGGATTCGTTCGTGCCCGGGTCCGCTAGTCTGGTAACTAGCCCATCTGTGGGCACCGCGATCCTGCGGACGGGGCAAGCCGCTGACTGTCACGCCACAGTTGTTGGATGTCAAGCTCTCAGCGGTCGATTCATTCAGCTTTTGAGTTTTTGTGAATTCTGAGGTGATTATGAACGATGTGGGTCAACAAACGATTGCAGGAAAGAATTAGTCGAGTCAGGCCCCTGCAGGAGTCACCGCGACGCTATTTAGATCGAGCAGAGTAATGAACGATTGTATAGTTCTGGACTATGACCTGAATCTAATAGCCATTTCCTCCCTCTCGTACCATTGTTCTCGTGGGGCGCGCCAAATAAACGAAAACCGTGTTCTATGCGTTACGTGGACCAGCGTATATGTGGCATGGAAGCGGTCCGGATGAGCGAGAGGGGTGTGGTCGACTAGGCATCATGGTAGTCGTGCATGAAACACTGGGAGAAAGGGAACTGACTTGTAAAAGCATATATTCGAACAAGTGCCTAGAGGAAGCCTAATCATTCAGCTCCCAACTGACACCGCATCCACAACCGCCCTTGGCCTGCGGGTTCTCGGTGATCCGGAACGAACTCCCGATCAACTCAGTCGCATAATCGACCGTCGACCCATTCAACATGGGTAACGACACGGCATCGATGTACAAGTTCGAGGGACGGATATCCGGATGGGTAAGATGACTGGTGGGTGCGTGAGCTAGGACACGATGGTGTGGTTACGTTCCACTCACTAGTCCTCTTGTGCGCGTTCGTTGGCCAGACCCATTTTGTACTGGTATCCGTGGCACCCTCCTGACTCAACGGATATGCGTAGGGCGAGGTCAGAATTGTCCTCTCGCGTCGATATTCGCTGGAGTTGCTAGGGTATGATTAGAGGTGGGGTTGTAGGCGTTTCGGGATGGCGTACCTCGGCGGCGCGATTGGTGAGAACGACGTTAACTTGACCGTTGGGTATTAAGTCGACGTCAAGTTCTTGTTCCTCGATGTCCTGAACGGTGGGGGACCTGAAAAGTACGCTTCGCGTTTTTGGGATTTCGGAAGAACGGGTTAGCTGAGGTGAGGCTAAGGACATGGTGCGTGCTTGGGCGCGAAATGGAGAGGGTCTCGAGGGATGATGTGATGTGAACCTGAACAGGACACTCTGCCGTAGCAGTCTGATGCTGGTCATCGTCGTGATCAGTGACTAACACTAAGAGCCCCGCTGACAAAGCCACCAACTCACTCCAGAACACCGACATGCAACCCGTCTCGTTCACCGTCCGTCGACCGACGCCCATATCCAGACCCTCCTCGTCGGCCCAGAATCAGACGGCCCTTTCAAAATCCCTGCCCTCCCCCGCCACCTCGCCAGCGCCACCAGTTCTGCCACAGGAAGCCCACTCGCAGGCTCCCCCCGCACGTTCAACGACCCGGACGACGACGGTGAAACCGGCATCGTGTTCGCCAATGGCTCCAACCCCGACGATGCAAGCCACCACACCGGTTCGAGTGACGATGACGCAGAGTGCCTCGGTGCGTATCTCGCCATCCCCCATCCCGTACCGTGTTCAACTCACACAAGTCGTTGCATACGACGTCCCCTTCTAGTTTTCGCCCGGAACAGAAGAAGGGAAAAGGAGCCGTATCGGATGCGCCGCTCATCCCTACGAAACCGAATCCGGACTGGCGCGAGGTCACGCGGAGACGTCGTGCTGCTTGCGCCCGGGTCCAGCCTCACACTGCTCGCGGGGTGCCTTCGTTCGTCCCCAATTCAGCTCTTGCGACTGGGGCGGACGGGAGTGTGGGTGGCCTCGGCACGCGAGATTCCATCAACTCTGGTCCTCAGCTTTCTGGTCTACAGCTCAACAAAAGGGTCAAAGTAGATGTCAAAAAAGACGGCGATGAGACGAGGTCTCTGTCGAACAACCCACCACCGAGATTGTCGAAGAGAATGAAGATCAACGCGCGATTCTAGCTGAGGAAGATGACTGTGCCTGGCGTCGAGATCATCCCCGTACCTCTTCTCTCAGAAACAGACGTGTCAAAGAAAGACGTGTGAGAGCTACCCGACGTCGCTACGGCGCAAGACTATGAACGCGTTCTCATATCGGCGTTCGGGGCTGCCATGCTGCGCGGTATAAACTGGACCGACGGGGTCGTCGTCGCCTCCAAGTCAGACAAGAAGAACAGGCGCAAAGTTCTTCAGACAGCATCTGGGGAAATATGCTCCCCCAGACCCGCTCTACGAGTATTACACCGATGCCAAGGGGAAACAACGTCGCAAAAAGGCAAGCACCGCATTCCCACCTCGACTATAGCTGGTGGTCTCATCTTTTTCTTATGCAGCGTGACGTCTCCCCGGGGCTTTCTCCCCGCGACGCCAAGATTCTCAAGACGGTCCAACGCAGGGCCCGTTGTCTCGACAAGAGCTTCAATCTCTGTGGTCTCCGCTTCGGTTGGACGTTCGTCATTGGGATCGTACCCGGTGCGGGCGACGTCGCGTGTGCCACGCTCAACTACGTGCTCGTGGTCCGCAAAGCGAGCGAGGCGGATCTGCCGCCTTGGTTTATTGGCAGAATGACGTTCAACAACGCGGTATCTGCCATTCGGGAGCTCCTTCCCGTTGTCAGGGACGTGGTTATCGCTATGTACAAGGCAAATTCGAGGAATGCGATGCTCCTGGAAGAGTTTTTGCGAATCAGAGGAGAAGAGTATCTCAAGTTGCAGGTGGCGGTGGACGAGGCAAGGAGTGGCAGGACCGTCACGAGTACCAGTGGTGAACCCAGTGGCGACCGCGGAAAATTCGTCGAAAACATTAACCCTTGATCCGATCGATCGCATAGAAACCTTTGACTGAGGGCTTACGAGGGTTGGATTGGACACCTTTCTATCGTCGGTACAGGACTCGGCTACGTGGTCAGGACGTTTGTAGTTATACCCACTGTATGAACGAACTACACGTGTTTTAACTGGTTGAGGGCATAAATATGTAAATAAATAGATTCCGAACTCTTGTCTTTCATTTCCGCTGCGCACAGTGTTGGAATTAGCAACCGCGCGCGCGTCCATTACATTCCTCGCGTACGTTCTCTTTTGTATCTACATTGTACGAGCACTCTGTGTAGGAATTTATTCCACATATGGTAATTACTGATTACATAAGCAGTACCTACATCGCACCATAGTTACCTTTGGTTTACTTAGTGACTTACTGAGTATTCTACAGTCTGCACACAATGACTGAGTGTTATCTCTGATAGCCGTCGTGCCGTTTTTCCGCCCTCTAGAAAATCTCACACAGACCATCGAGGATGAAGGGACAGCATCGGCCTTTCTTCTACCCGCCGACATAAAATGTAACCGTACCCTATGCTGTACCGGGCTACTTGCTGTAGTCTTACTGTGGAGGAATAGGCGCCCTATTCCCCTCCTCATCCACCAAGCTTCGTTCCTTCCTCCTCGCCCACAGCGAGAATACCAGCGCATTAGCCATACGACCTTCATGTCCCCTCGGACACCCAGGTGAGTCGCTCGTCTCAGACCATCAGTGAGGTCGAAATGACTGACCTTTCCATTTTCCCTCAGATCTCGACTTAAATGTCGTCCACTCAATGACCTCACCGACCAAATCGACCGGGACTCCGCCATTCAGATCGCTGGTGGCGCATTTGGTGACGTCTACAGGTGCAGATGCATCGCGTCAGGGTGCTCGTCTCTTGTAGGATGTTCTACTTTTTGTATGTCTACGCTTTGCTCACCAGTTACAGGTTGCTGTGAAGAGCTCGAGGTACTTTGCATGCGAAGACCCTCAAGAGAATCAGAGAGAGCTGGATGCGAATAACAAGGCTAGTCCCGTCTTCGACTCATTAACTGCGTCGCTAACCCCGGGTGGCAGGTCCTCCGTCGTGAGCTCGGTCTTTTGAGAAGACTTGAGCACCCAAACATTGTTCCCTTGCTCGGTGTTGCACAAGGATTTGGGCCAATTCTCGCGACAGTACTACCCTGGATGTCAAATGGTACTCTGTATTCTTTCCTAAGCAGCAAGGGCCAGTCGCTGACATTGGTCGAGCGATTAAAGCTGGTAAGCCTGAAACCCGTTGCTGGCATTGGCGCAGCTGACCACCTGCAGTTACATGGTATCGCATCCGGCCTAGAATATTGTGCGTTCTTCTCGGTAGGACATCGCCCCACTCCTGATACATTTCTTGTGCTAGTGCATTCGATTCCCATATTCCACGGAGATCTGCACAGTGTCAGTTTACGACACCTGTTTTATAACATACACTAATCCTTACTAGGGCAATGTGCTGATCGACTCGGAGCAAAATGCGCGGATAAGTGACTTTGGGCTCGCATGTACCGTTGGAAGGCTGCAGCCCGGTCTATCCTATCTGCAACGGTTATCGTCGGGCACAAATAATCCAGGGGCGGAAAGATGGGCAGCGCCTGAGCGACTCTCCGGGTGCAAACCGCATCCGTCGGGAGACATGTACTCGTTTGGTTGCGTGATGTTCGAGGTAATTATCCGCATCGATATATGGGCGACAGCTGACACTTTACGCCAGGTGTTGTCTGGAGATATCCCATGGAGGGAAAAGACGACCTTCCAGGTTATAGCCCTGAAGCTCTTGGCACACGAGCCGCCCAGTCGACCGATTTGCACGGCAGTTGGAGATGAGCACTGGGCATTGATGGTGAGGTGTTGGTCGTCAGCGCCTCAGCTCCGGCCAACAGCGCGCGAAGTTATAACGGTAGTGGATATGTTTTTCTCGGTTGACACCAATAGCATTAGTACAAGGCCAGCGAAGAGCCGTTTTTTTCCCTTCTTTCATAGATCGATATACCCCTGGCTGTGCACCTTGGCACCGGGAGATCGATCGTCTTGCTAACAATATAGCGTTATCGTTAATCGATTCGTGTCCAAAATTCGAGAAAGGCGGTGGACATCGTTGTCCGTCGACATCCGTATTACGTCTGTGAAGGAGTAGGGCCTACTAAGTAGGGATTCCATGGTTTACTTTGTACTGCTCGAGCCTTTGCGGGCTGGCCAGTCGCTCGCCATCAAAAGCCGCGTAGCGCAGTCATACATTCCACGTTAGTCACACACATCTTCCAGGTTTCTGAACGCCAGTACAAAGAGGTACTCTCGCGAGCCTTCACGATCCTGCAAGCCTCATTCAGCGCATCGACAACCTCCTGAGGAAGCGGTCCTTTCGCCGAGTCCTCGCAGTTCTGCTTCAACTGCGCTGCGCTACTAGCACCGAGAATGACGCCGTCGCTGACGTCAAGTATGGAATAGTACTGGCACCACCTCAACGCAATCTCGGTAAGGCGTAAGTTGTATTTTTCCTAGAAAGACCGTTATGTTTTGTAGGAGCCATGGCTTTGATTGAGACACAGAAAAACGTACCGCGACGCCTTTGAGCAGCTCGAGAGCCATGAAATATCCTTCTCGGAGGTAACGGGCGCAGTACACCTTGCCCATGGAGGACGTAGGATCGAATCGACCACCTTCCGGTGCCTGCTCCTCGACAGAACTGACCTTCCCAGCAAAGAAACCACCGCTGACCGATCTCGACTGTGAGTGATGATGTCAAAATCGGAAGGGCCAGGGGACGTACGCAAGAGGGTTGTAGATGACCAGTCTGATACCGTACTTGCGACAGCACGACACCAGCTCGGGCTCGATCTCGCGTGTAATGGCATTGTACATCCTATGAGTAGTTGTCAGTGGTAACCCCGAGTTGGCTTGACAACTCATGCTTGGTAGATCTTGGGTAGCACTTAATCGTTGGCTTTGCAAATCCCAACGATTTCAGCAACCTATTGTTTGTCAGTTCCAAGGAGATCTCACGAACAACAAGATCCGCACGTACCCCCCACACGGCGTAGTTACTCAGACCAGATATATCACCGATCGCAGGATTCATTCAGTGACACCATAGAAGCAACGCTCCGGGATCACTCACAATTTCCCTTCTTATAGGTTATTGACGTCACGTACGGTGTCCTTGAAAGGGACACTACGATCGGGTGCATGCAGGTACAGAACATGAACTTTGTCGCGTTTAAGGGACCGGACGTCACCGGAGTGATGTCAAGAACGTGTTCCGCAGGTTTTCTGGTGCGTGGTCACCAAGCTTGACTGGGTACACCCTGGATTCTGGTATCAGCCGTTGCATACACACCACAAATGGGCAACATTACTTGGTATCGATTGGGGCGCCTTCGAGATTGAGTTGAGATAGAAGCTAACAAGACGAGGGCTGTAAGGAAAACACGATCCCCATTGGATCGAATGCTGTTACGCCGCTTCCTCAGGAGGTTGTTGATGCGCTGAATGAGGCTTGTAAAATCGTCAAGGCTCACGAGAGTGCCCCATTGTACTGGCGTTGAGCACGCTAAGAAATTCTTCCAGTAAGTACGTTGCCGTGCAGGAATAAGGAAGGTAGTGAATTCCACAACTCGAGGACCGGGTCGTCGCGTTCGTCAAGTTATTTATTCTCTGCAAGGCACAAGTGCTCATTTTTAACCTCCAAGTCTGGCCAGCAAGATGGATGATACGGCCAGTAGATATGGCTAGAACCATACATACACTATCGCTCTTGCATCGTCCGAACTTTGGACTAAACCTGCATAGGAGTGTGCATGTTTTCATTTGAATCAATTATTCTGATCTATGTTCTCAACAGATCCCGAATGAGCTCCGCTGCATGCCACGGCTCCTTGTCAGTACTCACAAGGGCCTGTCATGGCTTTACCTGAGTCTGGAAGACGGGGAAGCAAAGGTGTGTTGAGGCGACTAAAGAAAGTGGGCGATAGAAGAGCGTCAGTTTTAAGGGTCAGGACAAGCTGGGGTGCAATCTACGGCACCCGTCACACCTCAATCCCTTGTGTTGAAATCACATATTTAGAACGACGATGTTGAACATCTCAGCTGAGGAGTTCTCCAGTGAGTGAGAGTGACATTCTATCAGTGAAGATCAATCCAGTCAAAAGTGAGAAAGCTTGAGAGGCTGTCGTACTTCAATAGGATCATTATGAGATCGGGGGTGCTGCCACACAACATTGGATGATCATGCATCATGGTGGATAGTAAGTACTAGGTGATTACGGATGATGTGGGTCAACAGATGATTGCAGGAAGAAATTGGTCGAGTCAGGCCCCCTGCAGGAGTCACCACGACGCTGTTTAGACTGAGCAGAATAACGAACGATTGTATAGTTCTGGACTATGACCTGGATCTAATAGCAAACTCCCCCCCTTGCATCATTTTCTCGTGGAATGCGCGCCCAATAAACGAAAACCGTGTTCCATGCGTTACGCAGACCAGCGTATATGCGGTATGGAAGCGGTCCGGATGAGCGAGAGGGGTGCGGTCGACTAGGCATCATGGTAGTCGTGCATGAAACACTGGGAGAAAGTGAACTGACATGTAAAGGCATATATCCGAACAAGTGCCTAGAGGAAGCCTAATCATTCAGCTCCCAACTGACACCGCAACCGCAACCGCCCTTGGCTTGTGGGTTCCCGGTGATCCGGAACGAACTCCCAATTAGCTCGGTCGCATAATCGACCGTCGACCCATTCAACATGGGTAGCGACACGGCGTCGATGTACAAGTTCGAGGGACGGATATCCGGATGGGTAAGATGACTGGTGGGTGCGTGAGCTAGGACACGATGGTGTGATTACGCTCCACTCACTAGTCCTCTTGTGCGCGTTCGTTGGCCAGACCCATTTTATACTGGTATCCGTGGCATCCTCCTGACTCAACGGATATGCGTAGGGCGAGGTCAGAATTGTCCTCTTGCGTCGATATTCGCCGGAGTTGCTAGAGTATGATTAGAGGTGGGGTTGTAGGCGTTTGGGGATGGCGTACCTCGGCGGCGCGATTGGTGAGAACGACGTTGACTTGGCCGTTGGGTATTAAGTCGACGTCAAGTTCTTGTTCCTCGATGTCTTGAACGGTGGGCGACCTCAGAAGTACGCTTCGCGTTTTCTGGATTTCGGAAGAACGGGCCAGTTGAGGTGAAGTTGAGGACATGGTGCGTGCTTGGGCGCGAAATGGAGAGGTTCTCAAAGGACGATGTGATGTGAACCTGAACAGGACGTTCTGTCGTAGCAGTCTGATGCTGGTCATCTCACCGTCGTCGTTGTCGTTGTTAGTGACCAACACTAGCTTAAGGGCTTCGCTGACAAAGCCACCAACTCACTCCAGAACACCGACATGCAACCTGTCTCGTTCACCGTCCGTCGACCGACACCCATATCCAGACCCTCCTCCTCCGGTCCAGAATCAGACGGCCCTTTCAAAATCCCTGCCCTCCCCCGCCACCTCGCCAGCGCCAGCAATTCTGCCACAGGAAGCCCACTCGCAGGCTCCCCCCGTACGTTCAACGACTCGGACGACGACGGTGAAACTGGCATCGTGTTCGCCAATAGCTCCAACGCGGACGATGCAAGCCACCACACCGATTCGAGCGACGAAGACTCGGAGCGCCTCGGACAGCGGTGCGTATCTCGCCATCCCCCATCCCGCACCGTATTCGACTCACACACAAGTCGTTGCGTACGACGTCTCTTTCTAGCTTTCGCCCGGAAAAGAAGAAAGGAAAAGGAGCCGTATCGGATACGCCGTTCGTCATCCCTACGCAACCGAATCCGGACTGGCGCGAGGCCGCGCGGAGACGCCGTGCTGCTTGCACCCGCGTCCAGCCTCACACTGCTCGCGGGGTGCCTTCGTTCGTCCCAGATTCGGCTCTTGCAACGACTGGGGCGGACGGGAGTGTAGGTGGCCTCGGCACACGAGATACCATCAACTCTGGTCCTCAGCTTTCCGGTCTACAATTCAACAAAAGGGTCAAAGTAGAGGTCAAAAAACACGGAAATGAGACGATGGGGGAGGTCTCTGTCGAACAATCCACCACGGAGGTTGTCGAAGAGAATGAAGATCAACGCGCTCTTCGCGCGATTCTAGCTGGGGAAGACGGCTCTGTACCTG
>JBBPMA010000643.1:0-19487 GCA_038090075.1 Xanthoconium purpureum | reverse complement strand
ACCTTCAGCAGAATGACTACGTGACCCGTATGCTTTTACTTTTTCGTGGTAGAAAAGCGTCACGACCTTTTCGCAGTTGCTGTCCTCACTGCCGTCATATATGACTACGGTGAGCTCTTAGTTCTATTCCAGTACAATGTACCAACTTCCACATCGCCAGTCCTCACCTTTCCGAATGAGGTCCTCCTCGTCAACGTGCAAGGTTTTCCTTACTGACGATCCGTGTAGGTTAAATATGTTTGGGTTAGCATGCAAGTGTTCGTCCAGGCAACATGTCCCTGATAAGACCCCAGAGCAAGCCATGGAGCCCCGTGTCCGCGATATTCATTCTCGTGGGTATCAATCAACCCTCTCAAAATGCTGTCGCTTCCAGGCACCAGCTAACCATTTTGATAGGTTCGTTATCTCGGTCTTTTCAGTCTCATGCGAGTCCATGAATTTGGAGGATGTGTATATACTAACTTAAATTGGTTCATCAGAACTTGTTCCCTCTGTATGTTCATCTCACATACTTGTTTGACCGAACTGTGACCCCATCCTCGGTCAAGTGGGAAGTAGTTTCTTACCTGGCCCTGGAAAGGTATTTTTCCCCTTCGACGCAGATGGTCAGCCAACATACTGACTTAATTGTGCAATGCAGACGTATGTGTTCGTCCTACCGTCTTGAGTGTTGACTCCCCAACACATCTGGGATTTGTTGAACAGTTGTGAGGACACACTTCATACCTTCATGGCCATCCTTGTTTACGGTTATTTTCAAGGCGGAATAATTTATACAATCGACACATGGACATTCTACATCTTTCTCGGCGCGGCTGACTGTGAGCTCTCGTGTCGTTCATTTCAAAAGAGAGCTAACTCTGACACTGACTATAGTCATGATGATCCTTCGCGTGAGGGCAATGTACCGTAAATCGGCGCTAGAATCGAGGATTAACCACGTTACACTCACACTATTTTCTCTGGAGGTTATTGCCTCAGTTATTGGTGCCGCTATGGCCAGTAACCTGAAGAATACATTGGGTATGTACATGATAACTGAGGAGTTGGCCTGCTGTGCTAATAAGCTGCCTATTTTGTCGGTCGTTGCTCAGCGCCTGTCATCCAAATACTGGATAAATCATATTGTTTGGTGATGTCCACACCGGTCTGGAAGAAAGAAGCTCTTCTTTTGCAGGTCATACATGCTGCAGCATTGTGCGTCCTCACGATCATCGGGTTAGTGAGGGAGTCGCTTGTAATGCACCGCATCACAAAGGAGTGGCAAGTCAATCAATACATGAGCTTATTTGCCAAGCAGAGCATACTCTATTTCTGCGCGTACGTTTCGTATTGTTCTACCGATTATTGACCAAGCTAACGATAGCTCCCATCTCAGCATATTCCTGTCCAACCTCACGGCCTTGTTGGCTGCCTTTGGAAAGTTCCCACTGGGTGGATGGCAGCTGATACTGTTGCTCACGCTGGGATATGTGCCCATATTCACTTTGACGCCCCGGTTCTTTATAAGCATACGGGAGTTGCACGCGCGCGACATTGAAGGTAGATGCCGTGAGGGGGTCAGACCAGGGGTCGGTTCGCCATCGTCCGATTGTGATGCTGGCGAGACGGTGATTGAATTCGCGGACGTTGAAGGGGACGGAGAGTCGAAGGGCGAGGAGGATGGGACTGGTGGTGAAGTGTAAGTGGGCAGGTATCTGTATTTATTGCGACAACCCTTCAGGTTCAATTGGCCCTCATCTGTATACTGCTTGACAATGAGGACGACGTAGATAGCAGCAACCCCCAGTTCGGGTATCTGCCTTGTGCTGTGGTGTGGGCGCATGTCTTCAGTGACTTGGGAGATGGCAAGACTTTTGATAAGAAGTTGGCTTTCAAGTTGTCCTGGTACTCGATCTGCACGAGCTGCCGGGCCATTATGCATTATGCGCGAGTCCCGTTCTCTTTGTAATGATGGTTGGCCATTCGTTGCACGTGTCGGTGTCATTCGATCTTCTAGGGTCAATCCGCACCACCATGGAAACACATCATGGATGCATAGTAGTAGGCCACACGGACGTCTACGCGCCTGCCCGCTCTCGTGCTCACCGCCCTGCCTTACCCATCCCGCCCTCGCCCTCACCTGAGCCTCACATGCGAACATAATGGGAACGCGTGATGCGTTCCTGTTTGTGTTCGCATACTATACGAGCACGAGTGCTCACCGTCGCGCCCACTTCGCGTGCACCTCGCCCCGGCCCTTGTCCTCGCCCCGGCCTTGCAACAAGGACGCGACGGTCGCCACAGCGTCGTCGTGACCACTCGCCCACCTCGCCCTCGCCCTTGCAATTACCCCACCCCCGCCCTTGCAATTACCCCACCCTCGCCCGCACACCCTCGCGCTCGCAACAACGACGTGTCGACGACTACGACGACGTGATGATCGCGACCACATTCTGTCATTCTTACTCGGAACGCCATCCTCCATGCTCAGGGCGCTTCAAGCCTCAAGCTTCAGTCTCTTCCTCTTCGGAGTCTCACCGGTCCAACCTGCCATGCCCTACGTCCATGATGTGCGTTTCCATGATGGTGCGGATTGATCCTAGAAGACCGAATGACATTGTCAGACATCGACATGTGCAACGAATGGTCGACCAACATCTGGACTCGCACGCAATGGCCCGGTGGCTCGTACAGATCGAGTACCAGGATAAAACACAGCTTCTCTTCCGAGCTTTCTGCTATAGGACCCTCGCCCTGACGACGACGCCGAAAGGCGACGATGACGCAAGATTGACAACACGATGACGTGTCCTCGCCATCACTCTCGCCCTCGCTCTCTCCTGACGACGACTCATCACCCTCGCCATCACCCTCACCCTCACCCTGACGACGACGCGCCCTCGCCCTCTTCCTCTCGACGACGACAACGTGCCCTCGCCTTCAACCTCTCTCCAACGACGACGACAACGTGCCCCCACTCTCAACCTCTCCAACGACGACGACGGCGTGCCCCCGCCATCACTCTTGCCCTTGCCCTCTCCCTCTCCCTCTGACGACGACATACCCTTGCCATCACCTTTGCCCTCACCCTCACTCTGACAACGACGCGCCCTCGCCCTCTCGACGATGCGAGAATGACGACGCTCCCTCTCCCTCTCCCTCTCGACGACGACTTGCCCTCGTCCTTGCCCTCGCCTTCTCCCTTTCCCTCTCCTGACATGCCCTCGCCCTCCCGCCCTGCAACGGCGCAACGGCGCAACGACGACAACACGATGAGGACGATGCGCCCTTGCCCTCACTCTGACGACAACGCGACGATGAAGGCGTTCCTTGCACATGTGCGCGAGCGCGTTTACTCACGCAGAGTCACTGTCTGCGAGTGTATGCACGCTCGCTGGCATATGCTCCCCGCCTGCTCATACCCATGGGTAAACCAGTGCAGGTACGAGTATGGGTCTCCAGCGGCGTACCCGTTGGAAAACCCGTACCCGGAATGGCGGGTACGGGTTTTTGGCGGGTCGGGTACGGGTATGGCTCCTGATACCTGCGGGTTACCTGTGTTCTTGCCTACCCATAACCCCACACGCCCCGATGATATGATGACAACATCAATTCAATGCCACCGCACAATGGTGATGACAATGCTCGTGTTCGTGAACCCAAGACCACTGCCCTCATCTTCGCATTGGGTAAGATAGTCGTCATGGACGCGAAGAGCGAAGATGACTCGAGGCTGGTGTCGTGCAAAACTGACTCAGATGTGCTTTGGAATGACACAACGTTGGAGGATATTGGAGTTTTAGGGCTGATGGAACTTCAGACTGACGAGCACATCCAGGTGGCTTTCAGGAATATGGACTGTGTTTAGCTACGTCCCAAGTATTACTCTTTGTCATCCTTGTTTAAATTCTGCCCTTTCGTCCATCACAAGTCAAGAACAGCATGCCCGATGAGACCGATAGCACACCGCCTGATGCAAAAAGTAGCACGCCCACCCGATGAGAGAAGTAGCATGCCCATCCGATGAGAAAAATAGTGCACCCCTACGAAAAAGTAGTGCACTGACTTTTGCTACAATCGGACCCTCATACACTTGGACCTCCATATGGAACGGAACGCGGTGAAGATGACGTGGAACGCAGCGAAAACATAGTAAATCACGGCACAAATGACACGGAACGCGATGAGAGAGACGCGGAACGCGGTAGGATTAAATGTGCATTCGTTGCGCCATAGACGGAATCCTGCCATATTTGGCGCGGAAAACCATCTTTTCCACTTTTTCGTTGACGGTGCTATACAAGGAAGACAAAGGGCGCCTATGCCGGACGTCGCAAATTCTACAGCTGTCCTGGCCAGGGCACCATAGAGTTTGTCAAACCTATAGCAGAATGCTCGGAAGAGAAGCTGTGTACACCAGAACGGTCCATGGGTAAGTTGGAACGTTCCGCCAATGCGAGTCGCGTTGATAAATATGGCCACATAAGCTCACTCTTGCGGCCCACTCACGGTCCCTTGACAGTCGGAGCCACGGAAGAATGGTCAAGTCTTCATCGGCACTACAGGGGTGCCGCTGACCACGATGCCAGTGACGATCATAGTTGGTAGGTATAATCATTCAGTGTCGACCGCAGCATTGAGATCGTTGTATCGTTGGCAGTGCCAACGGTTCCTTCAATCAAAAAGACACGAGCAACTTGCCTCGTTGGGCACTGCTTCTAGGGTCCTTTCCAGTGTTGTTTCTGATTTCAGGAATACAATACCCTGCAATACACAGCGTTTTCAAGAGGTCCAAACGCTCATCGTTTGGCGCTCACGACCAACTACGCCTATTAATATCAATCAGATAACACTGAAAAACGTTCCATTGTCACGGCGTCGCCCTCTTATAAACCCTTGACGGTCTAGGTTGCATCCGTCCCAGAGCTACCTCCCGCTTCTTCGCTGCGACTGTCACCCACCGAGAACTCCCCCGTAGAGAGGATGTCTCCTGAACTACAGTCTGCGCTGACTGACCTTCAGCAGAATGACTACGTGACCCGTATGCTTTTACTTTTTCGTGGTAGAAAAGCGTCACGACCTTTTCGCAGTTGCTGTCCTCACTGCCGTCATATATGACTACGGTGAGCTCTCAGTTCTATTCCAGTACGATGTACCAACTTCCACATCGCCAGTCCTCACCTTTCCGAATGAGGTCCTCCTCGTCGACGTGCAAGGCTTCCCTTACTGACGATCCGTGTAGGTTAAATATGTTTGGGTTGGTATGCAAGTGTTCGTCCAGACAAGATGTCCCTGATAGGACTCCAGAGCAGGCCATGGAGCCGCGTGTCCGCGATATTCATTCTCGTGGGTATCAATCAACCCTTCAAAGTACTGTCACTGCCAGGCGCCAGCTAACCGTCAAGTTTGATAGGTTCGTTATCTAGGTCTTTTCGTTCTCATGTGAGTCCATGAATTTGGAGGATGTGTATATACTAACTTAAACTGGTTCACCAGAACTTGTTCCCTCTGTATGTTCATCTCACATACTTGTTTGATCGAACTGTGACCCCATCCCTGGTCAAGTGGGAAGTAGTTTCTTACCTGGCCCTGGAAAGGTATTTTTTCCCGTTTGCCGCAGATGGTCAACCAACATACTGACTCAATTGTGCAATGCAGACGTATGTATCCGTCCTACCGTCTTGAGTGTTAACTCCCCAACACATCTGTCATTTGTTGAACAGTTGTGAGGACGTACTTCATACCTTCATGGCCATCATTGCTTACGGTTATTTTCAAGGCGGAATAATTTACACAATTGACACATGGATATTCTATATCTTTCTCGGCGCGGCTGACTGTGAGCTCTCGTGTCGTTCATTTCAAAAGGGAACTAACCCTGACACTGACTATAGTCATGATGATCCTTCGCGTGTGGGCAATGTACTGTCAATCGAGGCTAAGATCGAGGATTATTCGTGTCACTCTCACACTATTTTCTCTGGAGATTATTGCCTCAGTCATTGGTGCCGCTATGGGCAGTAATCTGAAGAATATATCGGGTATGTATATGATAACTGAGGGGTTGGCCTGCTGTGCTAATAAGCTGCCTATTATGATCTCATTTTGTCGGTCGGTGCTCAGCGCCTGTCATCCAATTACTGGACACATCATATTGTTTGGTGATGTCCACACCGGTTTGGAAGAAAGAAGCCCCTCTTTTGCAGGTCATACATGCTGCAGCATTGTGCGTCCTCACGATCATCGGGTTAGTGAGGCAGTCGCTCGAAATGTACCGTGCCACAAAGGAGTGGCGAGTCAATCAATATATGAGCTTACTCGTCAAGCAGAGCGTACTCTATTTCTGCGCGTACGTTTCGTATTGTCCTACCGATTATTGACCGAGCTAACGATAGCTCCCATTTCAGCATCTTTTTGTCCAACCTCATGGCCTTGTTGGCTGCCTTCGGAAAGTTCCCACTGGGTGGATGGCAGCTGATACTGTTGCTCACGCTAGGATATGTGCCCATATTCACTTTGACGCCCCGGTTCTTTGTGAGCATACGGGAGTTGCACGTGCATGACATTGAGGGTGGACGCGGTGAGGGGATCGGAGTAGGGGTCGGTTCCCCGTCGTCCGAGTGCGATGCTGGCGGGACGACGATTGAATTCGTGGACATTGAAGGGGACGGAGAATCAAAGGGCGAGGAGGTTGGGACTACTGGAGAAGTGTAAGTGGGTATAGTATGTATTTTATTGCGATGGCCCTTCAGGTTCAATTAGTCCTCATCTGTATACTGCTTGACAATGAGGACGACGTAGATAGCAGCAACCCCTAGTTCGGGTATCTCCTTGTGCTGTGCTGTGGGAGCATATCTTCAACGAGTTGGGAGATGGCAAGACTTTTGATAAGAAGTTGGCTTTGTCCTGGTACTCGATCTGTACGAGCCGCTGGGCCATTGCGTGTGAGTCCAGATGATGGTAAACCATTCGTTGCACATGTCGATGTCCGACAATGTCATTCGGTCTTCTAGGATCAATCCGCACCACCATGGAAACGCACATCATGGACGTAGGGCATGGCAGGTTGGACCGACGAGACTCCGAAGAGGAAGAGACTGACATATGAAGCTTGAAGCGCCGGCATGACGGACGGCGTTCCGAAGGAATGATTACCTAACTGACTCGGAAAAAGTGGGTCATCCAATGACATGTTAGTTCATTGGCTCGTACATACGACAGCATGAGCAACACTCTTGCACGCAGGTGAGTTGTATCTACACCTGATCCAGCGGCATCGCCCTAGCCTCATTTCAGAAGTGTTCGTTGGTAGATGGGCTCATCCGCCTTGTCATCCCGGCGTCGTCGCTATCACGGTCGTGTCCATAGTTTATGGCTTGCTATGACCGCCGTTGATCATGGCGTGTGGCAGGAATGCCAGCCCGACCGTCGCACCTCAAACATATGTAGCTGTGACAGTTGGGCTGACTAAGTGTCGGAGTATCACATGGAGTGTTGGAATTCAACTCAGTAAGGGTTGACTGCGATAGTGGTATGTTCCACATTCCAAATTGCGTGGAGCGTGGCAAGCTACTTACAGCATGGTAGTCTGGCAGCCTGTGATTATTTTGTACCTGGGCCCTGGCGATGGCAATTTCCTCTAATCAAGAAAGGCACGAGCGTGATATACACCTCTTTAGGCATCGTTTCTATGGTGCTAATTTCGGAGAGAACAACATTGCACAGCTCTGACAAGAGATCCCAACGTTCGGCCATGTCTTGTGAATGTGCGGCGTACGCAGCACTAATATCGATCCGACAGCACAGCAAAACATGTGTTACCCTTATACATAAACTCGTCAGGACTTTCAGAAAGTGGTGTCCTTCTGTCGTCCCAGGACTAGATTGCCCTCTCTCGTTCGCTGTGTTCGTCGTTGTCTCCTGGCACTTATCATAAAGGCGATGTCCGCTGCATTGCAGTCCGCGGTGACCAGCCTTCAGCAAAATAACTACGCGACTCGTACGTTTACCTTGCTTGTCGGTGATCAATGTTACGAACTTATATCACAGTTGCTGTTATCACCGCCGTCGGATATGACTACGGTCAGTTGTCAGCTCTACTCCAACGCGACGGACTAACTCATACATCGTCAGCCCTCACATTTCCGAACGAGGTGCTCCTCGTCAATACGCATAATTTATCTCGTCACTGACGATTTACGTAGGTCAAATATATCTGGGTCAGTGGGCGAGGGTTTGTTCAGGTAACATGTTCCTGACAAGACCCCAGAGAAGACCTTGGAGTTGTGTGTCATTAGTGTTCATTATTGTGCGTATCAACCTCCTCAACGTGCTATGACGACTCGGCGCCAACCATTTTGATAGGTCCGTTATCTCGGACTTTTAACTCTCATGTAAGTCAGTAGTTTGCAGGCGTGTATATACTAACTCCAGTTGGTTCATCAGAACTTGTTCTCTCTGTGCGTTCATTTAAAAACGGGTTTGATCGAACTGTGACCCATCCCTTCTAGTCGGAAGTAGCTTCTTACCTGGGCCTGAGAAGGTATTTCTCCGTATTTTCCCACTGGCGCAGATGACTCACCTATTGAATTGTGTGACCACAGACGTATGTATTCGTCGTACCCTTGCGATCTTCACGTACATCTAACGTTTGTTGAACAGTTGTGAGGATGCACCCCTGATGATTTTCTATTCAATTTATTTACAGATACTTCGAAGGTGAAATAATCTATACGATTGATACATGGGCGTTCTATCTCTTTCTCGGTGCTACCGATGGTAAGCTCTCGTCTCACTCCTTTTAGGAGAGGGTCACCTCTCACACTCACCGACTATAGTCATGATGATCCTTCGAGTCTGGGCAATGTGTGATCGGTCGAAGCTAATCCTCTGCGTCATGCTTACGCTATTTTCTCTGGAGGTCATTGCCTCCATTGTTGGTGCTGCTATGAACAGCTATCCGAAGAATATCTCGGGTAGGTAAATGACGGCCGAGCAATAATATGTTGCGCTAACCTATTATGACCCTACCTTGCCTTTCACAGCACCTGTCGTCAAAATACTAGATGAGTCATATTGTCTGGTGATGTCGACACCTGTTTGGACGAACGAGGCCACTGTTTTGCAAATTACACATGCCGCAGTGATTTGCATTCTCGCAATCATCCAATTCGTAAGGCAGTCCTTTCAAATGTACCGCACGACAAAGCAGTGGCATATCAGTCGGTACATGAGCCTGCTCGTTCAGCAAGGCATTCTTTATTTCTTTGCGTACGTCCTCGTGTCGCTTCATCTCCCACACCCTTCATTCTCGTAATGAAACTGATGATGAACCGAGCGCTAATGGTGGCTTTCCGTCCAGCATCTTTCTGTTCAATCTCATGGTCTTGTTGACTACCTTTGGGGAGTTTCCAACGGGAGGATGGCAACTGATATCGTTGCTTCTCCTTGAATATGTGCCCGTATTCACTCTTACCCCTCGATTTATCCTGAGCATACGGGAGATGTACGCGCGCGACATCGAGGGTAGATGTGATAGGGGAATCGACTTTGGGTTCGGCTTTTCGTCGTCCGATTGCGACGCTAGCGAGTTGTCAATCGCGTTCGAAGTTGGTGAGGAGAGCGTAGAATCGGAGGACAATGAGGTTCGGGCGACTGAAGATGTGTAGTCGAAGTGCCGACCCTGGTATGTACTTTCTATCGCGGTCTGGCTGGTCCTCACGGCAGCGGCAAGTGTGTTAGAGTGTGTTAGAGTACAGATATTTTATGTAATTCATCGCGTGGAATAAACAGAATAGAAACGAACGATATCGGGATACCCGGATCCGGCCAGTCAGCTTCGACAATCCCCAGCGTCGCACTGACCTTGGGCTGATGACGCGCCAACAACCCGATTTAGCAATCACCATTCAGCTTGTGAAACATGAGCAGCTGGTTAGAAACGAATTAACCTTGTATAACCCGTTTCCTGGTGCTGCGCCACCACTCGTATGACTCCCTATCTCATCTCTTCAATAGCCACCCCCGCCGTTCTCCCTCGTCGTGTCGCTTTCGAGTTCAACGCTACTGCTTGCTCGACGCCCTAACAGTGTCAATTTGAACAGTGGCATCCCATCGTCGCCTTCACCGGGTCATTTCGAGCGTTACCATTCGTTTGTCATCCGCGCCATATCAATTCGTGTGATAACGTGCCGTACTCGGATTGAGAGTATCAGTTGCCTTCAATCAATAAGTCCGCCGTGGAGTATACCCATGCTCGAACAGGAATGAAAAGAAAGGAGGCGGTTAGGGAAAAGGAGCAGGGTCAAAGACAAAGGTTGGAGGAATCGTCCGTACAAAGTGGACAGGTGAAGTGAAAAGTTGTCAGGTGAGTCACGAGAACCCGCGGCGTGGTCACTAGTACTCATATCTTGGCGCCAGGTAGCATTGCGCGCATCATATCTATGATGGAGCTCTATCAACTCTGGTGACATCGCAAATGAGGTATTGCACTCTCACAAACATATCAGCCGCCCTTCTAAGAGGTGGAACCAGTCTACTGTCCCATTTCACAAATTCTGTCCTGTTGTCCGCCATTCTTGTCTTGCCTCTTCACGTCCATCTACTCGAATCATGTCCTACACGCTAGAGTCCACGTCGACTAGCCTTTGGCAAATCGACTACGCGTCCTGTATGCTCATGCTCATTCGTGGCGATTAATTTTACAACCTTGTTTAGTTTCTGTCCTTACCGCGGTCGGATATGATTACGGTGAGTCACTGGCATACACTCTGTTCCGACGTGAAGTGATAATTTATATATTGTCAGTCCTCACATTCTCAGACGAGGCATGACCCCACCACTACACGCGAGGTTTTCTCACTAATAGGCTGTGTAGGTTGAATACATCTGGGTCAGCAGACAGTCGTTGTCTGAAGAACGTGTTGCTAATAAGACCATAGGCCAAACCGTGGTCCCAGTTGTCCACACTGTTCATTCTTGTACGCATCCCAGCCCGCTGCGCGTTGTGATGATCTACAGTAGACTACACATTGTTATAGATCCGTTACGCTGGCCCTAGCCATCTCACGTGAGTGTAGTCCATGTCTTATTGCAAAGCGTATACTGAGTGCTGTCCCCAATTGGCTCATCAGAACTACTTGCATCGGTACGCTCCGCATTTGAAATGTTATATATGCAATGTCGACGGGGACCATGACCTGACTAAAAGTGGAAAGTAGCCTCCTACCTGGCCCCGTTAAGGTATTTTTCCTCAGCGCTCACAACTAACAGGTATGCTCAAGTGTGTACTCAAAGATGTATGTACTACTTCTCCTCGTTGCCACAGAACTGTAAAACAAAACCTAGCACTACCTGAACAGTTGTAAGCACACCTTGCAAGTTCTCAGATCCGTTGGCCATGCTACTTATAGGCGCGTTCAGGGTGAAGTAATTGTTATTATCAGAGGGTGGTCATTGCTTCTGTTTACTGGGGCAGCCGACTGTGCGTTGTTGCGCAGCCTTCTGAAAAAGTGACCTTAACAGTATCCGCAGTCATAATGATCCTCCGTCTCCTTCATCCTTGACGATGTCGTGACCAATGATCCAAGGAATCTGTCAGGTATGTAGACGTTGGCTAAATATATGGTACACCATGACACTAACCATATATCCACTGCCACCTCGCTTACTGGGCATCGCATAGCGGCCACCATCCAGCTACTGGAGTTTTTGTTTTGCGTGGCGTAACCCACCTCTTCCATTTGGACGAAAGTCGTTGCCATTCTACAAGTTATAAATGGTGCAACGGTGTGCATCTTCACAATCGTTCAATTCGCAAGGGAGTCACTCCAGATGTACCGTGCGACAAGGCAATGGGAACTCAATCAGTACATTAGCTTGCTGGTCAAGTAGGGCATCCTCTACTTCCTTGCGTGCGTGCATTCTACTGCCTCTGGAACTTGCAAGGAAACGGAGTTGATGATGTATGCCCTTGCACAGCACTTTTTCGTGTAATCTCGTGACCATATTGGAGGTTTCGGGAAAACTTCCGAAAAAAGAGTGGCAAATGATACTGTTGTGCGTCCTGGAAGCTGTCCCTCTGCACACTCTGACTCCACGGTTCATTTTAAGTATCCAGGCATTGTACGCATCCAATGTCCGAGGGAGATATGGTGAAGGAATTGACAATGGCTTCGGTCTGTCCGAGTGTTTATCCAGTCACGACACTAGAGGGACGACGATTGTGTTCGCGGATGTTGGGCTGAACGATGAGATGGACGGCGTCAAGGAAGTATTGAGTGAGGACGGGGCAATTCAGCCACTGTAGGAGTCCATGAGTCCATTTCGGTATTACCTACCACAATGACACGTGATTGCTTAGTCTCGTTGTCCCAAACACGACTGTATTTCAAAGCAGCAGCATCATTTCTGGCAACCAGTGTCGAATTGTCAACTTTGATTGGCAAGTGATGCAATTAAGCTCTTCTCAGCACTCACTCCACTGCTGAAGACACTGAACATTGCAGACAACGGACTACGCACAGGCTCAGAGAAGCAGATGAAATCGACGGATAGCGCATAATCGAATTTAATCTAATAATCTGTGACCGTGATAGACAAGTTTGACCTAATTTCTCCTGTCTGCTCCGTTGACGTGAATGCGGCATCAGCGGAACCTAGTAAAGCAGCCCCGGACCCTGGCACATCCTGCATTTGCATAGGCAATTCTGCTGTGGATGCTTTACTACAAAACCTTCCGTGATGAATGGTTGTAGTGACCAATGGCAAGACACCCAATAGGAGGCAAACAATTGCAACGGCGGGGGACTGCAAATCGGAAACAAGCACGACACTCGCCATGCGGGATGTACCCAAGAGGGTGTATAACATGAAGAAATCCGGACAACGTGGGATAGTTCTGGGTTGGGGGAATCAGATTGGAAGGATAGGTGTGTGGAGGAACGTATTCACACGGAGGAAACAAGTATTGGTAGAGAAATGGAGGTCGATGGTATAGATGAGGAGTGTGAGCACTGTTGTCTGTAACAGTTGGGCCTTGGCAGATCTTAAAGCGGCAAGAATGCTGAATGAACACAATGATGAAGGGCGTGATAACATTAAGATGAAAGAGAAAGACTGACCCCGTAAGCATCATGAGCTGTTCGACCAACACGTCTCAGTAATTCAAGGGTGGTTCTGAAAAGTCCATGCATACCAAGTTCAGCGAAGATTTGTGTGAGTCCTCCAGTTGTGTTGTCAGGTCGGAGAGGGAAGGGTGTTGCTGATCTGGGGTGGTTCGCTGGTGGGAGCGATGGGCTTTGCAAAGGATGCAGATGACACAGAAGGCTATGGTGTGATCTGGGAAAATAGATACGCAACTTCCGTCTTTATACGCATGGCTCCAGGTGACTGAGCAGCCTTGAAGCAGTGCCAATGGGTTCGGTGCGTACATGGGTTCCCAAAATTGAAACGTACACGGCGCCGGAAATCTGCAGGCCGTGAGGTACCAATCCGTGTAATGAGCGTCAAACAGCGTCGACCTCAAACCTCGCAGCGGACGATGCCTCGATCCGTTGAGGTCGCGTCGCGTTGCGCTGGCGCGGTTGCCCGATATGGTAAGTCACGGCTCGGCTAGGGTGGTTGCGCTGTCTAGATGCGCGCGCTCGTCCTCAGTCGACTCCAGCGGCCTCGTCTTCGCGTATCGCGGTCTGGCATCGCTGGTGCATCACCTACAGCCCATATACAACGTGTTCGGGGCGTCAGACTCGCTTGATTCGGCCTCAACGCGCCCGAATGACTTGGTGGGTCCTCATGGGGTGGCTGACACTTTTAGTTCGCGATTTGAGTCGTCCTCGGCGACGTGGTGGGTTAGGATGGGTGTGAGGTCGTCCGTGGTGGTTGTGAGGCGATTTGGATGGCCCAGGTATGTGGTCCGTCGCCCGTTCATACCGTCCGTGCTGACTCGCCTTGAATCCAGCTAGTGGTCGCGTTTCGAGTCGTTTCGACTCGCAGCGTGCGCCACTCGTTGCACCACCTATCCGGCATCGTCTCCCATCGTCCCCGGCGCCTTCGACATCGTTTGCGCCGCTCCAGTCGCGCTCAACGCGTCCCATCGCCTCCTGGTCACCCTCTGGGCCTCCTGGCCCTCTATCTCGACGTAGCGCGTCCGTTTCGACGCCGCGCTCGTTCCCGTCGCTCCTGGGGCGTATCCCATTGTAGTCGGCGGTTCCGAACGCCCTCGACGCCTCTAGCTCGCCTCTAGGGTCCCCTGGGGCAGTATCTCGATACGACGCGTTTATTGCGTCGTCGCGCCGCTTCCGGTCGTCCTCAGGGCTTCCCTGGTGGTCCTGGCGCTCGCCTGGTGCAGCCGTTTCGCTGTCCGGCTTGTCTAGACCCTCTGGAGCTCTCCCAGGTGAGTTCTCTTGCTCACCCTGCTCCGACCGTTCTCCAACGTGTTCTGACGCGGTTTGCAGCTTCCTCGGCCGCTTCCTAGCGTCCTCGTCGTGTATGGACGCTCCCGACACGTCCGCTTCGTCACTGGTACGTGGGTCTTCGGAGCTCGGCACTCCCTTTCTCTCCCCCTCGAGCTCGACGCTCGGGGGTTCATTCTGTCGATTTTCGGGTTCGTCGGGTGGTGGTGGAGGTTCTGGGGGACCTTCAGGTACGTCGTCGACGCTCTCGCCATGGTGCTGATAGTATTCAACAGCCCTCGTCATCGACTGTCCACGTGCCAACATGCTCAGTCTCTCCCCTTCGATCGACCTCTCGACCTCATCCTGGGCGTCTCGGCTCACCCTTACGACCTCCCCGTCGACTCCTGCATCTGCGCTTCCATGCGCGACGCTCCCATTTCGTTTGGTGGCGGTCTCGCCCCCCGGCTCGATCTGCACGTCCGCGGGGCATTGTGCTGCATCGGGTGGGTCGTCGGATGGTTCGTGAGGCTTGCCAGGGCCTCTACCGTTGAGGTCGACGTCTCTTGCACCCTGCGTGCCCTCTCTCGACTCCATCGGGTCGATTGGATTGCCCGCTGCTACCTTCACGCGCCGGTCTTCGTCGTCGGGACCGCTCGTACCGCCGCCCTCATGCTCCATCTCGCATTGGGCTCTTGGAGGTACGTGCCTGTCGCCGTTTGACTCCGTTCGCAGGTCCTCGCCGCCGTCCAACTCGGTCGTCGCGTCTGCGCGACCTCCTGACGTGTACGTCTCGTCTGTGCTGTCTGGCCTGTCTGGCGGTTCGTCGGGCACCTCCGGTCGACGTTCGTCGTTGCCGTCGTCGCTCGTGGTCTCTGCGCCCTCCGTCAACACTCTCGATGCCTCCTCCCTGACCTCCCTGACCCTCTCGACCCTCTGCTCGCCATCTCGCCATCTCGCGCCTTCAGGCTTGTCGGGCGGCTCTGTGGGCTCGTCTGGACGACGCTCGTCATCGCCCGTCGCGTCCGCAGGGTCCTCCGACGGTCTCGCTGGATCCCTCGTGGTCTCCGTGTCGGCCCGGGCTGGGTGGTCGCGCGACGCGCTGGTCGTCGTCGTTTCGCCTTGATCCCGAATGGCCTTGGTATGGTCTGGTTCGCGTACGGTCAGCTCGGTACTGCCGTCGCTTGCCCGTGGTGTGCGCTCCCCCTCGGGCGGCGTTCTCGGGGGTGTGCCTGGTGTTGTCGTGGTGGTGGTCTCGTCTTCGGACATCTCCACCCGACGGGTTTGTTCGTCGACGCGCTTGGTATGCGCTCGACAGTCTTCGTCACCCGTCTCCGCACTCTCGACCTCGTCGCCTGCCACCTCCCAGAGTGGTTTGGGCTAGTCCAGTAGGTTCTGCGACGTGCCCGCTGGCGTTGTCGGCTCTGCGCACGTTGCGTGTGGGTTTGCGACATCAGCGGCTGTGTCGTTGATTTGCTGGCTGGTTGTCGGGGTTGTTGACTCGACTGGTGTTGGGCCGCTCGCCGGGGTCGCGAGACTTACGCCATGGCTGCGCGAGGGACTCCCGGGTCGCGCGCTCGTTGTTTGGGCTTCGTCGACGCGCTTCATATGCGCTCGACCGTCGGCGTCGTCGTCGTCGCCACCTGCTACTCCCTGGTCCTTTCCGTGCGACTCGTATGCGCGCGGTGGTGTCAGTATGGTTGACTCGACTGGTGCTTGTGGGCCGCTCGCCGGGGTCGCGAAGCTTACGCCGTCAGTCTTACCACAATCCGAGGACGTTTTGCCTGGTCCCTTTGCTGCGGCTGCCCCTTCCTCGACTCTCCCGCTTGCTGTTCGGCTTCTGTTTGGAGTCGTTTGGCGACTTGCAGCTGCCATCAAGCGAGGCAGCGCCGTTCGTACATAGTGGTGGGCCTGTGGTTGGTCTTCACGATAGCCAGTATTGTAGCGTAGTCGGATGTGGGTGTCGCTGAGCTTCTCGTACAGCCCGAATTAGCTTCTCGCGGTATTCCAACCATTCGTGCCTGTTAAGACTCGAGACCCGGAGTCTCATGCCATCTTCAAGTTCAACTTCATAGTAAGGCATTATAGTGAGCTGTTCAGCGGCTGAGGAGCTTCAGGCAGGGCTTATGACCTGTACAATACTCAGTAAGTCACTAAGTAAACTAAGGTAACTATGGTGCGATGTAACTAAAGCTTATGTAATCAGTAAACAGTATTCGTCGGTAGATGGCTCATGTCCGCCTTGTCGTCATGTTCATGGTTTGTGGCTTGCTACGCCCACCGTTGATCATACGTGTGGCAGGAATGCCACCCCGAATGATATTAAAAGCTGTACATGTGGACGCCAGGGCGTCATGAGTAAGGGAGGAACGCATTAGGTACCCTGGCTGTGCACTCCAGAACTGGGACGTTCTGATGCGAATGTAACTTACGACATACTAACTTGTCAAAAGTAAAGCTGCGGTCGGGATAATCCATCGAACTTCGCCCCTGAAGCTTTCCTTGGGAGTGCCAAACGTGGAGCGTTGAGATTCAACTCAGTAAGGGCTGACCGCGATGTACACATGTACCACATGTAAATTGCGTGGAGTGTGGCAAGCTACCGTGACCTACGGCATGGTGGCCCGGCAGCCTGGGATTATTTCATACCTGGGCCCCTGGCGATGGCAGTTTCCTCCAATCAAGAAAGGCACGAGGGTAAGATGTACCCCTTTAGGCATCGTTTCCATGATGCCTAATTTCGGAGACGAATAACATTGCACAGCTCTGGCAAGAGATCTCAATGTTCGGCCATGCTTGTGAATGCTCGGCGGACGTAGCACTAATATCAATCCGACAACACAGCAAAATATGTGTTACTCCTATACATAAACTCGTCATTGACATTCTGAAGTTTCAGAAAGTGGTGACCTTCTCTCGTCCCAGGACAAGATTCCCTCCCACTTGTTCGCTGCGTTCGCCGTTGTCCCCCGGCGCCTATCATAAAGGCGATGTTCATTGCGTTGCAGTCCGCGGTGACCAGCCTTCAGCGGAATAACTGCGCGACTCGTACGTTTACCTCGTTTGTCGGTGGTCAATGTCACGAACTTATATCACAGTTGCTGTTATCACCGCCGTCGGATATGACTACGGTCAGTTGTCAACTCTACTCCAACGCGACGGATTATCTCATACATCGTCAGCCCTCACGTTTCCGAACGAGGTGCTCGTCAATACACATAATTTATTTCGTCACTGACAATTTACGTAGGTTGAATATATCTGGGTCAGTGGGTGAGGGTTTGTTCAGGTAATATGTTCCTGACAAGACTCCAGAGAAAACCTTGGAGTTGTGTGTCATCAGTGTTCATTCTTGTGCGTATAAGCCTCCTCAACGTGCTATGACGACTCGGCGCCAACCATCTTGATAGATTCGTTATCTCGGACTTTTTATTCTCGTGTGAGTCAGTAGTTTGCAAGCGTGTATATATTAACTCCGGTTGGTTCATCAGAACTTGTTCTCTCTGTGCGTTCATTTAAAAAAATGGGTTTGATCGAACTGTGACCCCATTCTTCCTAGTCGGAAGTAGCTTCTTACCTGGGCCTGAGAAGGTATTTCTCCGTATTTTCCCACTGACGCAGATGACTAACTTATTGAATTGTGTGACCACAGACGTATGTATTCGTCGTACCCTTGCGATCTTCACGTACATCTAACGTTTGTTGAACAGTTGTGAGGATGCACCCCTGATGATTCTCTATTCAATTTATTTACAGATCCTTCCAAGGTGAAATAATCTATACGATCGATACATGGGCGTTCTATCTCTTTCTCGGTGCTGCCGATGGTAAGCTCTCGTGTCGTTCCTTTTAGGAGAGGGTCACTTCTGACATTTACCGACTATAGTTATGATGATCCTTCGGGTGTGGGCAATGTATTATCGATCGAAGCTAATCCTCTGCGTCATGCTTATGCTATTTTCTCTGGAGGCCATTGCCTCTATTGTTGGTGCTGCTATGAACAGCTGTCCGAAGAATATCTCGGGTAGGTGGATGACAACCGAGCAATAGTATGTTGCGCTAACCTATTATGACCCTACCTTGCCTTTTACAGCACCTGTCGTCAAAATACTAGATCAGTCATATTGTCTGGTGATGTCGGCACCTGTTTGGAGGAAAGAGGCTATTGCTTTGCAAATTGCACATGCCGCAGTGATTTGCATTCTCGCGACCATCCAATTCGTGAGGCAGTCGTTTCAAATGTACCGCGCGACAAAGCAGTGGCATATCAGTCGGTACATGAGCCTGCTCGTTCAGCAAGGCATTCTTTATTTCTTTGCGTACGTCCTCGTGTCGCTTCATCTCCCATACCCTTCATTCTCGTAATGGAATTGATGATGGACCGGGCGCTAACGGTGGCTTTCCGTCTAGCATCTTTCTGTTCGACCTCATGGTCTTGCTGGCTACCTTTGGAGAGTTTCCAACGGGAGGATGGCAACTGATATTGTTGCTTCTCATTGAATATTTGCCCGTATTCACTCTTACCCCTCGATTTATCCTGAGCATACGAGAGTTGTACGCGCGCGACGTCGAGGGTAGATGCTGGGGAATCGACTCTGGGTTCGGCTTCTTGTCGTCCGGTTGCGACGCTAGCGAGTTGCCAATTGTATTCGTGGTTGGTAAGCAGAGCGTAGAATTGGAGGACGATGAGGAGGTTCAGGCGACTGAAGAAGTGTTATTGAAGTGCTGACTCTGGTATGTACTTTCTATTGCGATGGCCGTTCCAATGGCGGTCTGACTGGCCCTCACGTCAGCGGCAAGTGTGTCAGTGTGTTAGGGTACAAATATAATTCCTCGCGTGGAACAAACAGAATAGTAACGGACAATATCGGGATATCTAGATCCGGACAGTCAGTCTCGACATCCCGAGCGTCGCACTGACCTTGGGCTGATGGCGCGCCAACAACCCGATTTAGCAATCACCATTCAGCTTGTGAAACATGAGCAGCTAGATCGCCTGCGCCATTGGGGTTGGAAACGAATTATCCTTGTATACCCCGTTTCCAAAAGGACATTGAGTGAGAAATACTTGCAAGTCCATACAATCGTCGCCACTGACACTGGACAAGTGTGGTG
>JBBPMA010000642.1:0-19515 GCA_038090075.1 Xanthoconium purpureum | reverse complement strand
GTGGGTGGGAAGGCCGGTGGGGACGGAGGGGGCGTGGACGTACCTGTCAGCGGTGAGTGCACAGGTGAGGACTGTGCGACCTGAGGTGTCGGAGGCGTTGATGTCTGCGCCGGCGTCGAGGGCATCTTGGATGGCGGAAGCACTGCCCTCGGAGGCAGCCTGTAGGAGGGCAAAGTTTTCAAAGGAGCGGTGTGGGCGACTCATAGCGGGTCGTCAGTGACGTGGAGAGGGGGGAGAGAGGGGGATGGCGGGAGAGCGGGGAGGTAAGGCGGATAGATATAGAAAAGGCAAGAGTGAAAGGAATTTTCGAGGGAGAGTTCTGTCGAGATTTTCCATGTAGGCTGAACCGTTTTGTATATTGGATACGTACTTGGATAATGCGGAGAATACGAGAACTCGCCCGGCCGCGCTTGTTGGCCTCGAGGCCGCGTAACAAATAAAACCGAAACCGAAACCAAACAAACTCACGCGCTCCGAGGACAATGCCTAGACATTGTCCCGCACCCATTCAATGGTGACCCGCTCACAGGGAAATCTGCCCTTGCACTGACCGCACCTTCCTTTTCCGCCCTGGGAAACGGCCAGCTTAAAGTTATGCCCATGGCGAGATCACATACTCAGGACGCTTATGTCTGATGCGACTCCGATATTAGGGATACGTACCCGATATCAATCCCAATATCGTAGCTCGAAGCGAAGCGGGAAACGAGATGAGATGTGCGAAATCGGGTTATGGATATGATATACGTGGAATACATTAACATGCCGCCCATACTATGAAGACTTCCCCGCCCCAGCTCGAGACCTCATCTGTCCACGCTAGAACGAACAACATTCTGCACGTCGCGGTCCAAATGTTTCTAAATATGACTGTGTGAACCGACTAACCAAACTCCCACGTTTTACAGAAACGCGTCTCGTGACAGCGCGCCCTACGATAAAATGCCGGAAGACGTAAGCACAATGTCGGGCGCAACACCACTATGGCCCACTAACCTTCACTTGTTCGAAGTTGATAATAGCCCTGTCCAGGTCCCACGCGTTATTCTGCAGGCAGTCCACGGCGAACTGAGGATTCAACCTTGTTCGTTGGCAGACCTGCATAATGAGCCCACGCTGAGGCTCCGCCTTCCCAAACAACCGCAGATAAGAAGCGAAGCGTAAGTCAAGTTCCGTTGGATTCAAGGGACCGGGCGACATACAAAACTGGATAAAGCATCTTGGAGTGCTTGAGGTGCTGACGAAACTGATACATGTTGCTGCGCTGCTTGTTGAGATGGTAACGGGTCTCCCGCTTGAACTTTCATTGGTCCTAGCCGCCACGCTTCGGGGCTAGAATACGCCCGGACGCACAATTGATCAGATAGTACCATCACATCCCAACCATTCAATTTCGCCCTGCAAAAATAGTAATTAAGAACCATCAATTTTGATAACTCGGAAATCATGAAGACGAACCGAGAACCAAGCGGAGCGGGCGCAAGTATAAACGCTCTGTCGAACGATCGAATGCCTTGAGAAGGCTCTAAAGGCACAAGACAGTCAGATACCCACATGACATCACGATATCGCGAAATTTGGCCGCGGATCAAGGCAACCCGGATATTACCGAGACCAGCTAACGCGATTATCGCGGGATGATGACTAGAGTAACGTACCTTCAATGAATTGACCATGAAGCGAAATAAATAGCTTCAGGTCTTCGCCTTGCCCAACTGGCCAAGCGTCAATGCAGAACTTCTCCGACGAACCAGATATCTCATGTTTGGTCTTCGGAAGGGTGGACATAGCATGAATGGCAGCTTCGCTTCCAAGATGCAGACTATGGAATGCCTTGTCTGAGCCACCGCCACCACCTAGCCGATTCAGATTTCTTGACCCCCCATTCAGCCAGACTGACCAGTCCAACTTGCGTTGATTCGGTAGTTGGGAGTGTAATCCCTGTATCCGAGCTCGAGCAGGAATAGCAGTATTGACAGAAAACGAAAAAGTCGCGGACGGATGGTAGGCGTCTAAAAGAGCAGCTCGTTGGTCATCGAACAAGGGGAAGAACCTACGGTGCGTGGGATATGTCCAAATCAGAACCGACTCGAGCCAAGTAAGGCGGGGATTGCTCACCGCACAAGGAAGTTGCTGATGATACTATCTTCAACCCCGGTAATAAATGAAGGTTTCATTTCGTGCGGGAATGTGGTAGCTATCGGACGCTTCTCCGTAGCTGGGCCCGATGAAGGTCCAGGCGCGTCGAATCCAATTGTTGTAATCGCTTCCTGGTCCAACATGACCAGAGACGGAAACCGACGGGCCATGTCGCTAATGAGGCGCTTGAGAAGATTTTCTTGCTCACCGTCACCGCGCAGCTCACCTTTTGTACTTGTCCCCCCTTCCATGCTTGACTTCAAGCTCCCTCAGTGGGTTTCCAATCAAAACCAACTCCCGAAGGTGCTCTAGTTTGCCTTTTCTCCCAGAAAGGTAGTCTATATCTCGCCAGACTTTGAGGTCATTATTTAGTAGCGAGAGGTTGACAAGCTTTGGCAGGTAGTGCGCAAGAGTCGACAGTAGCTGACCAGACCCTATCTTGTTGTTGGCCAAGGAGATTGTTTGAACCTGTAGACGATCAATCGACCGATGGGACATATCAAACACCCAAACTCACCGGTGGTTTGAGATTCGAAGCGAGCTTGAAAATGACCGAAGCTTCCCGCGCTGACGATCCGGGTGCACCGGGTGGCAAAAGCCTGTGTTTCGAAAGCTCCGGATCGTCCAACATGGACTGTCGAGCAACAACGTTACCTTCAGATTCCCGACGCTCTACACTCGTACCACTCACCTCAAGGTTTAGAAACTGTGTTTCTGGGTTCCACCTTTTTTGCACGAAATGTCTCCAGACGTCAACCGCCTTCACTGCCACTGTGGGCACTCTTCCACCATCGGACACTGAGGGCGTTGTGAGTAGAGGCCTGCGATGCCGTCCCACCGTCGGATTCCTCGCGCTCGAAGCGCCACGGATCGAGATACCCTCCATGGGTACGCTGGCTCCCTGTGTCCGCGCGGCGAGCTTGAATATCAACCCACATCCATAGCAGAAGCGAGTTCAAGGGGGCGGCGGTGGGAGCGAACAGATAACAATGGTAAGCGCGGTGTTTTCAGAGAAGAAATGGGAGGACAGAGTTACGAAAGTACGAATCAAGGAAGAGGTGTGAGTGTATAATACGACGATGGAAGTCGGAACGAAACCATCGATGTGAATAGGTAGGTTTATACACAGCAATGTTAAAACAGCCGGCGAGAGAATGGTGATGGAACGTTATGCAACGTTGTGGTGAATATGCAGAGTGAGACATCGAGAGAGTAAGGTCTTGTATTTACCATAGAAGCCTTTGATGGACCCGCCTGGTGGTCTTTGAAGGCATCAATCGGACGGGGGCGGTGAGCACGAATCTTGGAAATTCCTTTGCGCCCGCCGGGTCTGTCCGTAGAAACGTCTTTCATGCGTTCGTCTTTGTCAATGAGTCCAGCACTCCTGAGAGCGTTTGTGGCCAGTGCGCGGCTGCCTGTTGTCGTAGACGTGCTCGAGAACATGGTTGTGGATGGCAGTGTTGGTTTGAAGGAACGGAAGTTGTGTTCCAGCGATGGTTGGTGGTGGTGGTACGAAGACAAGAAGGATGTGGTCCAAGCAATGACGGTCTTGGGTCAAGTATGAGTTTGAGTGAATCAGGCAAGTCGACACAAGCTGTGTCAGCGTGTCTTGTTTTGGAAATAAGTGGCGCGGTGGAGACCATGTTTGGCTTAGAGGCTCCTGCCAAACAAATCCCCAAAAACGCATATTTTGTTTTTATCGAGTGTGACCGATGTCACGCTACTAGATAACCATAATCGCAGAATAAAGTAATTCGAAAGTGCTACAATCCACGTCTATCAATCACACCAGTGTCTATAAACGCTACAAGGGGATTCAAGCGGGTTGAAAACTGCTCGACGAACCTAATTCTCCCTCCGTCCATTAGGTTGGTACATGTACTGATGTGTCGTCACACCATGTGGCGGCTTCGATCCAGATCCAGTGGGTGGATTTGGTCGCCGATAATATGCACTGGCACTTCCAGATCGTTCTTGCTGTTGTTGTGGAGTGATGGTGGCTATCACGGGTGAGGTTGCCGCCGCAACGGTGGGCATTGGGTAGGGGAAAGAGCGCGACGCAGGAGCTTGTTGCTGAGTCTGGGCATGACGAATGGCGGGGGACGGTTGCGTTGACGTGGCAGGCGTCGAGGGAGCCGGTGAAGCGGATGGTTGGACAGAATTTGGTGGAACATTCTGTGACAGTGGCGTTGGCGGATGCGTGCCCTGCTGCACTGGTGCGGTAGACTGCGGTGGTGGGGCCGAAGCGAGTGTAGGTGTTGGTATCGGATTCTCGGTGCCCGGTGTTGGTGCGCTCGCTGTTGGGCGATCAGAAGATGGCTGGCTCTCCGTATCACGCCGACGCTTTGTCCCCCTCGAAGACGATTCTTTGAGACCAAGCGAAGTCGCTTTGATGAGTATTTGGTGCCTGATTAAAAGTCGTCAGCCGAGGCATGAAGCTGAACTTGGTTAAAACAGCACCTTGTCCGAGAGTTGCCCCACTTTTCGCAAAGTGCATCCCACGCTATCTCTCCGTTGGCATTTCGATGTTCTTCCGCCAACTTTTTTAACTTTTCGGTTTCTCCATCCGACCAAGCGCCTTGATTTCCGGCACTACCGGGTATGGGACCTGCGGAACCATTGGAACCGGTAGAGGTGCTGGGCCCAGCGTGTGGCGCTGGGACGGACGGGTAAAAACCACTAAAGCCATTATATCCATAGTAAGGAGCAGTCGGGTATGGTGGGGCACTGTACATTCCCGGAACAAATGGCTGTGATGTCGAGTGTTGATGCCCCATGGAAACGACAAATGATTGTGGATTCGATATTACAGAGGTTGCCGACTGGGTCGTTGATGGAGGTTTTCCATTCGTCGAGGGCGGGGGAGTGGACTGTATTGGTGCTTGGGAAGGTTGAAGTGTCAGAGGGGTATATCCCGGGATGAATGGGTATGGAACGGGGGGAGGATGCGCAGTTAGTCGTGCAGGTGAAGCAAGCTGTATAGAAACATATCATCGAGTGTACACCACTTGAATTGAGAGATAATTACGAGAGTATCGCAAATCCGTTTGGCCTCCCCAAGCATTGTCAGTGGATCGACTTTGACACCTGGTCCCATTTGATAACATTGGGCAATCACCAACGAGGGTGTCGCTTTCTGTACCCAAACGAAATATTAGCACCAACTCATGCGCAAATCTCACTCTCGATTCAACTCACGATGAGCTCTTCTGCAGCACCATAAAACTCAGCACACAAATTCAGAACACGCCATTGAAACTCATAATATTGCTGGTTGTGTGGATGCACTTCTCCCGGTGCTGGGGGAGCAGAGTACTGATGAAATGCATGGGTGGTAGGCTGCTTTGCAGCTGCGGCTGATGTGTCTCTGTCGACACCGGAGCTACGAACACGCCTATTTTTTGAGCCGCGGGGACGACCGGGACGTCGCTTGCGCTCTACATCTTCAGATGCTGGCGGGCCGGTTGGTTGCACTTGAATGGAGGGTGCGGGCTCGGCACGCTGCTGCCCCGTTCCATTCACATTGGGTGTCTGTTGAGTTGTTTGGTTCGATCTACAAAGTCGGTGTGTCACAATGAAAACTCGTTTGGCGATACGCATAAACACAGAAGTAGAACACCTACTGGTCACCGTCATCATCTTCCCTTTCAAGTTGCTCCTCCACAGCACCCTCATCATCGCCTTCCTCCTCCTCCTCATATTGAGGCTGGACTATAGGCGGATTAAGCGCGTGTGAGAGTGGTTGGTAATGCTGAGGATTGTCCATGAGATCGGTTGTGCTCAGGAGCCAGATAGTTCTTTTGGGATTTCGCTGGGTGTAACCGAGTTTTTCGGGGTGGGTGTTCGTGTTTTTGTTGGGGTTTACGGAGGTCACATTGCGCCGTCGGAAAATAAATATTGACCCTCCGGAACTGTTTATGTAATTTACGAAATATTCCTTTCATTTATTTCCAAGTTCACTCGACAACGTGACTACTTAGTGGAGGGTAGTGTAATCACAAAATATGAAACCTGGAGCAGGAGATGGGATACGAATTGCTCGGAAGTTGTTGACACGTTGAAATCGATGAAGTTGTAGGTGTATGGGAAGGCAAGGTCGTACTATTCTTTCCAAATTCCGATGCCAAAAGGTGGACCCGTGCAGGATGGTGTCGCTTACAAGGTATGCAGGATTGTTGATTCATTGAGGGCGTTCTGAGCTGTTTGATTTGCAGTCTGATCCGGAATCAAATGAGTCTGGCCCGGAGAATGATGAAGGGGTGTCTCAGTTACTGAGACTATTGACATCGGTCGACTGTGAACAGATCCTTCGCTTTGTTTTCCTCCGCCACTACACCCGGAGCCTTATCACTTGCTGCGTTATTGCGCTCTATGTATAATTATTGCTCTGATGTTGGCTATCCCCAAGACCCGTACCAGAGCTTGGTCCGCGCCAGCACCACAACGGGCCACGGCGCAAGCGCGGGGGTCATCGTGGTTGAGTCTGGCGGAGCAGATCAGCAGCAGAAATGATGACGACAAACTCGGACTCGAAGCTGTTTTTCAAACTTGAAGCACGTTGGTGGTGCGAGTCGTATTGGCGTCAAAATTCGGGTCCTTGGACAAGCTCGACGCTCTTGCAGCTGGTGATGGCTAGCTGTGGGCAAGGCTGGTCCACGAAGCTTGCCAACAATCGCCAACTACGACCCCGAATGTTCATATGGGGTATCGTCAATTGGAAGCGAACTAATACCGCCCTCGCCTACATAGCACCGCGGGCGCAAGTTGCGCAACGTGATCGGCTGTTGTAGAATTACGGAGAACCTCATTTCCAACGTGAGATTTAGGGCGTTATGTTCTTGCGCCGTCCTATCACCCCTTTTCTATGGCTGGCAGCATGCGTTTTCGGATCCGCTCCCCAAGAAACGGTACTAGCAAGCCCATCTCTTGACATTGCATTAACCAGTGGGACGTTCCGTGGCATTACCAACTCAAATGGAACTGATGCTTGGCTCGGGATACCCTTCGCTCAACCTCCCATCGGACCCCTTCGGTTCAAAGCGCCTCTACGGATAGCTCAGCCATTACAGGGCATCCAAGATGCTTCAAAGTTTGGGGATGCATGTCCCCAACCTCCGTCATCAATCCTTGGCGCCAACATGAGTGAAGACTGCCTGTTCCTGAATGTATGTGTGACTATCGAATACCCTGTAAGGCGATATTGAACCGTTTGATAGGTATGGCGGCCAACGGGAACATCTGCAGGCGCACAACTTCCTGTGATGGTCTGGTTCTATGTATGTCCATTCTTAGCTTTACTGGGTTTTCCTTACGAGTTGACTAGGGAGGAGCGTATACTATCAAGTTAGTCTTTGCTGAGAACTTCCCGGTCATGGTCCATTAATATGCTCTGTAAATAGTGCCGCCTCTAATCCCGCGTATAATCCTAGTAGTAAGTTTCTTCTTTGTTCCCGGCAATGCAATTTCACCACCTTTCCTAGGGATAATTAATTTGAGTGTGACGATCAGGAAACCGATCGTTTTTGTCTCCATGTGAGTTCATAGACCAATGTTTCGTATTACTTAAAAACCATCTGCGCAGCAATTATCGGGAAAATACATTTGGTTTCGTGAGCACTCTGTCACATGGATACGCTGGACAGGATTGACAGTTCTAAACAGTTGGCGAGTGCCGATGTTCCCCCAGAGGACCTCAACGCGGGTCTTCTGGACCAGAAGGCAGCACTTGTATTCATACAAGAAAATATCGCACGCTTTGGCGGCGATCCATCAAAGGTACTTACTGCATTGCTGTACTATCCAAAGCATACTGAACGTTCAACGAAGGTCACAATCTGGGGTCAAGTACGGTTTTCATTCCTGATTTCGAACTTCCTAATCATCGAGTTACGCAGTCGGCCGGTGCTGGCAGTGTTGAAACACAAATGCTATACGGGACTGAACCTGGTTTGTTTCGTGCTGCGATCGCAGATTCGTCGACTGGGCCTTTGTACGTCAATCCCAAAGAGACCACAGTCATTCGCTCACTGATCAATCTCATCAGCAAGAACGCACCATATGCTTGGCAATATGACAAGGCAGGGCTGCCATACTCCCGATTACTCGCTGCAACAGGCTGTGCAGCGGGACCTGGGTCAGTCGAGTGTTTGCGTCAAGTCCCATACGAGGTACAGTTCTCGCCGCGTTCGGGGGTGGGTGGTCGTGGCTGAATGACTGTGAAAGACGCTCCTGAATATCAGTAACACAATGATCGACTCCACTCTCAACGGGCAGTTATGGGAACCTGCGATTGGCCCTGCCGGTAGCTTTGTCCCAGAAAGACCGTCACAAAGGATTCTTAGCGGGAACTATCTCCATGTGCCCTATCTCGGGGGAACCAACGTACGTTCTCATCCATCGGACGTGATGTGGCATCTCTAACAACACCCCACTGCAACTTAGCTTAATGAAGGAACACGCTATAGCCAGGCACTTTACAACCTCAGCCTTCCGCTTTCAGAACAAACCCCTGCCTTCAACGCCTGGATGTCCAAACTGATCGTCGACAACTCGACGCTCACGCCAGACATCGTCGCCGACATCGACGATCTCTATCCCGTGAACGACAGCACGTACGGCGGACCGTGGCACACCGGCGACATGCTCTACGATAGAGCGGCGACGTGGTACACGGACGAGATGTACCTCGCCCCGAGGCGGTTCTTGTTCGAGCATGGAGCGTCACTGCAGCCGATGTGGGGGTACTACTTCACTGAGTTCATCCCAGGGACACCGCCTGCGCTTGGTGGTGAGTTGATACGGATCGCGTGTGCCATCGTGGGTGCGTTGCTAAGTGAACGACAAATGCATACGACAGTATATCACACGTCCGAGCTGTCGTTCATCTTTGGACCGGTTCCTGATGCATCGCAAACGGAATTCGCGGACCGAATGACGGAATTCTGGATCAACTTTGTCCATGAGATGAATCCGGGTCGTACGTCCGCGCTCGTTGCACTTTCGAACCCTATCTCACACCTCGAAGCAATTTGGCCACAATATGACACGTCTTCTAGATTCGTGATGCAGTTGGCGCGGGACAACATCACGCTCATTCCCGATGGTAGGTCGTGCTCCTCTGTCATCTTCTTGCAATGGAACGAACTGACGAACCACGGTGTAGACTTTAGCATCTCCAGGACAAACTACCTCAACTCACCCCCTGTCCTCGTCGCGTTCGAGAAATAATCGAGCATATATATATGGGGATTTTGTAGATCAGTATCTTTCACGCTTCATCAGTGAAACGCGTAGCCGACAAAACTCCAGGACATCGGTTACCACCGGCAACTCTTGAGACATGAGTGAAGACATGTTTCCGTAAACAAAGTCTATTAGAAAATGGTATACCGGGAAATTCGTCGTCTGAGTTTAAATGGGAAATATTCGTGAATTAGCCGCAGGGGATCGTGCCCAAGATGATGATTGATCGGATAAGATCTTGACTATGATGTACAAAGTGTATTACAGAACCTTCAATGGGCACTAATCTGGTACACATGCAACGGGAAATACTACTGGTAGCTAAGGATTGCGTGGAATACCTCTTTGTCAGCGAAGGAATTTACATAGAACTCACCCAACAGCTCTAAGCTGTTGTCGCAGGTCATGGTCGATGGCACGCCGGAGCCGAACTTGGGGACCAACTGGACAACCTGGCGGACATCGTCCAAGCGAACAATGTCACCCAAGTATCGGCTGCCATTCCGAAGCCGACGGCGCACAGCGAACATCTCTATATCGGGGGAGGGAACAGCCACACAGACCCCACCCACATCCTCGAAGTGAGAAAAGTTGAAGAATTGTACGTATAGCAGAGGTGGACTTGGAGGTTCAATAACGGGTTGCAGTATTGCCCGAACTTGGGCAACAACGTAGCCTAAACAAACTATAAGGATTTCGGAGTAAAAATAAATACAACCGTTTGTACGCACGCTCACTGTTCATGTCGGTTGAGAGTAACTCACCACTCTCATGCGCAAGGAGGATCGTACTGGCCCGACCGAGAGGTAATTGATTACTTGGGGGTACAGACTGGACCGTCTGAGGAGGCACAAACAATAAAGGATTTTGCACAGAGCGACGCTGAATACGAAACTTATTCCAGGCATGTAGGAGTGTGAATGGAAGAGGGGAATTCAAGGTGGTATAACGACGACCATTTCGGGAGCCGTATGAACGGCCGGAGAAGAAGTCTCCCAAAGCGGGGAGGAGATCTTCGATAGCGAGAATTTGGGGGGCGTCATCCACGTGTAGGTTTGGAAAGTGAGGCTTGCAGGTAAGGAGGGTGGCGCACTTGTTGTCGGCAGAGATGCGGGAGTACAGCCTCTCAAAAATAGACTTGTTTTGGCTAGGGAGACCAAAAGGAATCTCGTCCAGTGGAACAGCTTGAGGCATGCCACCTGAAATATCCCCGGACGCTTCTGAGGCATCGGGATCGACAACAGAGTGGTTGGAAGTCGACTCGGAATGATAAACTTGTAGTAGCTCCATCTCGCGCACAATCTGGTGGACTAGCGGTACACGAGTCGTTTTGAGGGTTATATAGAGCTGAAAAGATCGCAGTTTTTCTTGACGATCGAGGAAACGACAACACTGTTCGTGAAAGTTACGACGATTCGAGAGGCGGTAGGGAGTTTTGACGTGCGTGATGTGACACCTTTCAGTGATGTCACTGCTCCATTGGTACGGAGCGCCCATTGCGCGGATGCTGCGTTCAACGTTAAGGGTCAATTCCAGCTTAGGGATCTGAAAATGGGTAAAGGGACCGTTTTTTCCTTGACGACCTCCGGAATCAATGATAGCCTGTTTGTAATGATGGAATTCCCGTAGCGCTTCGCGGAGGGAGTGCAGGGTTTCGTCATAAAAATAGATACTCTGGGCAAGGAAGGTGAATTCTGTGATAGCGCGAAGAGCGCGAAGGACGGAGGTAGGGACTGCGCCGGCAACAACAACTGGGAGGAGCTTTTCAAGATCCCGATACTCCCTTCTAGACATTTGCTTGAGGGTGGAGACCCCATTCCGCCAGTGCCGGGTTCCGGTCCGAGGCTGGATAACTGAGAGGCGACGATCGAGCTCTGCTCCACCAATGATGTTTATCGCCCAGCGCACACAATGGTCGAAATAGAACTTGTGCCATTGGTGCAGAGCATCGGGGGTGAGAAACACCGAGGGACACGCATCGTCCCAGTCCGACCAGAAAGGCAGAACTACACCATTAAGATGGAAAATAGAAATGCAGAGTTTGTGAAATCCAGCGATATCACATGGATCGCCGAGTTGGCAAGCCATCTCGATAGCCTTGAGGGTTTCCTCGCGACGACGGGGAGGGAGCGGCACTGCGTCACCAAACTGCTCAGCGGAGGCGACAGAAATTGGTGAAGATTTCGACGAGACACATGCGATCATATGCTGTTGAGGAAGGTCGGCAATCCAAGACATGAGAGGTGTGTGAACCAATCGAAGACGACCACATGGGTCCGACATAGCCTCTCCCTGCAATGCCGCTTTCTTCAGGTTTTGGACAACAATCGAGGTCGCAAAGTGAAATACGCGAGCGGACAAAACCGATTGAATGGCAGGGGAAACATCGATGAATTTGGGGATAGGGAGATAAGCGGTTAATGCGAACGCATGAGATGTAGCTTTCATACGGACATTGGCGTGGATGTTCGCAAGGGACAATAAGAGCGGGTGCATTTCTTTATTACCGGACCCTAGTGTCAAAGGCGTCTTATCGGATGCCCCGATGACGCCAACAAACGAGTGCCCAACAGGCAATTTACTCTACATGGAATGATTAGATTCGTGGCGTAAACTTAGGTCACTCATCATACCTGTATTTCCCAGGCACGATCAGCGCTCATGAATTCACCATAGACTCGTTGTTGTTGGCCGTCCTCTCCTTGCTCGAACTCACGATACGGAGCGTAATCCATGCAGGACGCGAACGTGGGGTTACTAAAGAGGTTTTTAACGACCTCAAGTCCATCTCGCCAATATAGGAACAGCGGCTCCTTCGTTTTGTATGGTCCCACCTTGATCTCGGTGCAACGCCAGTGTGGTACGTCTGGCAAGGATTCGATCCGTCGGCGCAAGTCGTTTGCTGTACGAAAAGAGACTGGATGTTGTAGATTCTTTAGGGGTATTAGACACACCCTTAAATGATGTCGTCAAAGACTTACATGTGGTAAATGTAGGTACTGATCGATCTCCCTTTGGGAAAGCGCCCCACTGGACAGCCATTTGGCCAGTTCTCATTCACTTGATGAGGCGAACAGATAGTACACATTTTCCGTGTCACGGATGTTTGAGAACTTATCTTGATCCATGCTTTGAAGACGATTCAAGCCTCCCGGATTGGTCCTACCCTGATTAGGGTGATCTTCCCGTATGCGAGATGAAGTTGGCCGGGTTGGATCGAATTCGTCGTCGTCAGGGATTTCTACATGCCGACGGGTGGCAATGTCCTCATGTTCATTGTCCCCGAAAGGCTCGACAATGTCCCATTCTCCATCCACTTGGAGGGACTCAGTGCAACCGTAATAGAATCGAAATAGAACTCACCATCATGTGCAGCATCCGGATCTTCATCGTAATTGCTGCCCCATGTTGCGGCCGAGGAGGTTTCAAAGTTGGGTAAGTGGTGAACGAGCCAGCGACCACAAGAACCTTCGTTGGATAAATGCTGTATGACAGCATCTTCACTTGAAAACTCTGCTGAACAGTTGGGACAACTGAGAGAGGCTGAGGCTGGAGCCGAAACTGAAAGAAATGGAAGCTCGAGTGGAGTCGTATTTTCCATGCGATGCGTGATGATAGTATGAGAAGCAGGGCGCAGGTCAGAATGATTACATAAGTTACAATCCCCCCCCCCTGAGTTCAACGAAGTTGTCCGCTCAGCGCTTGGCTTTTCTACCCCTCGCCATATGGAACCCCTCGTCCCATCCTACCGTGCAATCAAGGCAGAATCCTCACCAATGTTAGCCCCAGTCAAGATACCCATACCCAACATTCTTCAATCGTCCAAAGCAGCTGTGCGACCTGTCACCAGCGACTCCACTCCATCGCGTAAAGAAGCGACATCACCACCATCATCCCAAATTAGCCCTCAGCCAAAGGGGAAACTCACCTGTGATTCCTCCCCGTTATCTGAGGCGTCTAACGCTTCAAAATATCAACTCGACCAGCCTACAAGTCGCAAACGTTGCTATCGCTTCGCTTCACCCTCAGATGACAGGGAGGATTTACCCAGGAAGAAGGCAAAGTTGCTGCTGACATCGGTCAGGAATGAATATCTAATGACTGCAAGCAATGACCGTAACTATTGACAGGCCTCAGTTCGAAGAAAGCGAGAGATGGAAGAGCTGCAATGCAGGCGATTGCTAGAGCTTGCGCGAGCATCTCGCGCTTCGTTTGCTGCACATGTAAAGTATAGGGAACTCCGTCTCAAAGAGTTCGAGATCATGCATGCAATAGCTCTGGATGAGTACGAAGAAGCCGAGTCCATGCTGAAGGACGCTGAATGGCAAGTGGGTGAAGTGAAAAGTGATATAACAGACTCGGAGTGTATTGGACATATATCGGAATCGTTGGGAGTCTCTGGCTTGTTTTCCAAGCATGGTGATGGGCTCCCTGACAATCTAGACGACAATTTTGACCATGCTATCGTATCTCCAACACCCTCTTGTGGTTCTTCTACGCATTCCTAGGATACTACGGTACTCTGTACTCTTATCTATTTTTATGCTTTCAAGTTGTATTACCAACAATGCTTATGTTACGCCCGCTGAGAGACGGATACATGTATACATTGAGTTGTTGTCACAACCCTTGAACCGTTGACTGGCCCTGCACCCCACGATGACTCCTCATTGTTGACTTCCTAGTTATGGCTTTTCGTTAGGGAATTTCGTGGACCTTGGTAGGCCCCGTTTGATCCCCGCGATGTGACTCACTCCTCGACCAGTGCACATGTCGTTTGAACCCTAAACTCATTCACCATGCCCCGCGATAACTCCTCGTTGTCGATTTCCTGGTTACGGCTTTTTGTTAGGGAATTTCGTGGACCTTGGTAAGCCCCGCTTGATCCCCGCGATCAGTGACTCACTCCTCGATCAGTACGCATGTCGTTTGAACCCTAAAGTCATTCAAACCTACCCTTTGACTCATGGCGGCAACTTGCTGGTTTACAGCTGTTCGTTAGGGGATTTAGTGGACCCTGGTAAGCCCTGCCTGATCCCTGAGATGACTCAGATTCTTCAACCACAGTGCGCGCACCCCAAAATCATTCTCAACTCTTCCTATGATTTCACGATCTTCGATCCTCAACGAACGGTAATTGATGCACTTAGCCGATGACTAGTGTGGACGCACTGCAACCATATCATTTTGGAGCTGCAGTGTGTTCAATACAATCACGAAATCTGGCCGCTCGCCGATGGCCTGTAGGATGGTAAGCTCAGCCTACTAAAAGGGGGGCAGATAGGTGACTCATGCCCCTGCCCAGACGACCGCCTTTGATGCCTTCTCGACGTCCCAGCAACTCGTCTCTCCGTGGCCGTGGACGCGGCCAAGCATTGTCTCTTCCAGGGACGCCTTCCTCGATCCCGCCGTTTGTAACGGTACCTTTTGCCCCATCGTCTTCAAACTCGCTGGGGTTGCAGCAATCCAACAGTTCGGGGCCTACAACGACTTCTGGTGCACACCAGTCCATGGAGCCCACCCTCCCTTCACCCAACACGCAAGCCTCGGACAGTAACGCTCTCGATCTCGTAGACGAGAGGCTACGCGCTGCCGCGAACATGATTCAAGTACGTGTTGTATTTTTACATTATGGCGATGTCTCAATCCCTGCTCTACAGACAAGCGGACGTGACATAGACATTCTCAGCGACCACCAGCAGCGACGTGGCTCAAACGTCCCTCCACAAGGCCGGCTGCGTGCCTTTGCAGAGCCGCGATATGAAGATATCGCTTTGTATCACAACCAGTCCCGACCCTCCTCGACCACCGCAAGTCTGACCTCCTCTCGTGTATACTATAGGTCACGAGAGTCCGTAAATTTGACTAACTATCCCCCAGAGGTCCAGGAAGTATTGCGCGCTGCACGCCATTTCGCATCCAACGATATGGTTAAGGACGTTGGCTGGCTCTATGGCGACGCAAACGCCGACCTCCTCGATGCTAACTTTTCCGAAAATTTTTACGCTGCATGTACTAAAGTGAACCACGGTAAGAGTACCCTTCTCTCACCGTCAACTGTACCTCACCAGGTTTGTAGCTATCACCTACAACTCCGACTTCGCATCTTTGGTAAGTCTTTCCCGCAAATAAATGATGCGGTTTTTTTTTACTTATGATATACACAGCTGGCAAAGGAGCTGAGAACTGTTCGGTCGAAACTTGCCGAGTTCGCCGAGACATTCGCCGGCAAGTATTTTGATTGCGCGGATGCAACAATCAGAGCCGATCCAGAGGCCTTGTCTACGTGGAAGACGAGCCAGTTAGCCATGATTGGTGACCAGACGAACGCCGGTCACTTCTTCCTTCATGAACATGGCCCATCTGTGAGTAGTGTCGGCGAAGCTTATCCACACTGACATTGGTTGCAGGGTGAAATTGTTCGCTATTTCGGCAATACTGTCTTCGGGGAATTCCATATCAAGTTCTGGTACACCCAGAAGGTATCGCCGATCCGACATTTCAAGTCCAGTTACCGCACCACGCCGTTACCAATGTACGCGCTGTCGGGTGCAGCGGTCAGTACTAATTTTTTTCATAAACGTTCAACTCTGATTAGTCTTTGTTGATAGCTCTTGTGCGCTCTTCGTCGCGAGGCATCTGGCCAATTGTCCAACCGTGGCAACACGCTTCGCTTCGAAGGGGCCGTGTTTGGGCCTTACTTCGACTGTTACCTTGAAGGCATGAACACAGTGCTCCAAGATGAGGAGATCGGACAGCAATTCCGCGACCGCCTGCTATGGCTACACACTCAAGGAATGTAAGTATTAAGTATTGTGTGGTCTGGACGTTGGACTGATGTTTATCGCAGGAGGCAACTTTCCACTGTCGGGCCTGGATCCCCGAGAAAGGTTCCCGCTGTGACTATACCCGCGACTGTGCGAGCAACCACATCACTCCCACGTCCACCCTCCCCCTTGCCCTCTCGCACTCAGACCACCCAAGTGGAGCCTGGTCCGGCATCAAGCAACTCTTTCGGGTATGGACTGTACGATATGCTACCAGGTCCTTCAAGTGTGTCCCCACAGTCGTCGTACGCATTAGCATTGGAGTACGGTAATGCGCTCGGTCACCCATCATTTGAGTACGAGGATATCCATAGTGACCCCTCAGGCTCGGTGGGGGGTTCTTTCCCTTCGGAATTCAGTAACCTTTACTAGTACCACAGTAACCTTGTATTTACTATTCGAATGATTTACTGTATCGGATTTTTGGTCCCGTTGTGCACCGCCTGCGGGAAACTCTCTCCCCATCTAATCAACTGATTATGATAAGATATCTGATTGATTGATAAGCTGAAATATATTTATTGTTTGTAAAATATGCAGCACCACTGACTTTTTCTCTGAGTAAAATACATTACAACCTTTGACATTCCCGTTACGAAAGAATTTGTACAAATTCTAAGGAGTTATGTACTCGGTATGTAACTGTCCTGGCTGTCCCAGGACAGCGATTTGAGAGATTTTCCAGAGGGCGGAAAAACAGCGCAACGGCTATCGAGAGATAACAAGCTCAGTCGTCATGCGAGAACAACGAACTGGATTGGGATTTACCTATTGAGAGATAACAAGCTACATATGGATTAGCTTGAGTAGGTAAATATTGTATGAATGGTAACTCACCTCAGTTGTCGTGCGAGAACAACAAACTGAGGTGCTCAACGGAAAACAGGGAACTTATATACAAGATAAGTAAATACTAAGTAAAAGGAGTAAGAAGGATCTTGACGAAGATCTGGGCACAGGAGTAAGTAAAGGATTAAATACACAGATCAGGCAATGTGCTCATACAATGTAGGTACAATAGAGAATGTACACGAGGAATGTAATGGACATGTGCCATGCGTGCGTTGGCGATTTGATTGGTCCGATGACGACGAGGCTGTGTGTGCGGTTGCTGATTCCAACACTCCCCCTCAATCCGTGTGCAGTCTGAGTTCGGCCACGAAGTGTTTGACCTTTGGAGAGGGGAGCGCCTTGGTGAGGGTATCGGCGACCATATCATTAGTGGGGCAGAATACGAGTCGAATTTTGCCGTCGTCGACTACCCAGCGGATGAAATGAAAACGTATGTCGATGTGCTTGGTGCGCGCGTGGTACTGGTGGTCCTTCGCGAGTGTGATAGTGGATTGGTTGTCTGAAAATAGAGTGATGGGCACATCGAGGGGGATGAGAACTTCTCCAATAAATGAATGCAGCCACAATGCCTCTTTTGTGGCATGCGTTGCGGCAACATATTCGCTCTCGGTCATCGAGAGGGAAATGATCTCTTGCTTCTTCAATGCCCAGGACACGGCGCCGCCATCTATCAGGAAAGCATATCCTGATATGGCCTTCCAGTCTTCGGCCATGCTCCCATCTGCGTCTGTATACCCTTGCAGTGGCTTTCTCGTCCCTCCGTACATTAGCCGTAGGTTTTTCGTACTGATTAGGTACCTGTAGATATGACGTACAGCCTCCCAATGAGGCATTCCGGGGTTGCTTGCGAAGTGCAAAACAGTTGAGACGGCATAAGAGATGTCGGGGCGTGTGCTGAGCGCAGCATACATGAGTGATCCAATGGGTTTGTGATACGGGATGTGCTGCATAGCAGTGTATTCGGCGCCTGTTGAAGGGGACTGAGTGTTGGTGAGCTTGATATGGGGCTCCATGGATGTCGAGACAGGCTTGAGTTCGTCAAATCTGAAACGGCGGGTGATTGACTCTAAGTAGGAACATTGTGAGAGCACGATTGTCCACTCCTTGTGGTTCCGCGTTACCTCAATACCGAGCAACCAATGCAATTTGCCGAGATCTGTGATCTCGACGTGCTCCCTAATCTGTGTCTTGAGTTTGACAACTAGTGAGAGGGCGGATGCAGCAATGGTGCAATTGTCAATGTGTACAACGATAATGATGAGCGTTTTCTCGCTCTGTTTGATGAAAATGGCCTGATCGACTTCACATAGTTTGAATCCAAGATTTTTGACAAGAATCTCGACCAACTTTTGATACCAATGACGGCTGCTCTGTTTGAGTCCATAGAGCGTCTTGTGTAGACAGCAAACATGGCGCGGGAGAGCCGGATCAGCGTAGCCAGGCGGTTGACGCATGTAGATAGTTTCTTTGTCGTTTAGCTCACCATTGAGGTACGCTCCCTTGATGTCGATCTGATGAAGTTCGAGGTCAAGGCAGGCGGCTAGAGCGAGTACCATGTGGATGGATGCGAGTTTCGCGACTGGGGCATATGTGTCGAAGTAATCTATGCCGGGTACCTGTGAAAATCCTTGCGTGACGAGGCGCGCTTTATGCCTGACAACGTTTCCTGTGGCGTCTTTCTTCACGTGGAATACCCACTTGGATCCGATGATATTGGCACCTGTGGGTGGGTCGACGAGCTCCCAGGTACCAGCCTTCTCGAGCATTGCAAGCTCTTCGCATATGCCCTGCTCCCATTGCAGCCAGTTGGGACGGCGTTTCACCTCTGCGAGTGAAGTGGGTTCGAGCGCTTCGGCCTCAGCGATGGTCTCGTTTAACTCGAGAACGAGCTCGACGTCATTGTCGTAGTCGACTGCAGCAAGTGATTGGTCAGCCGTTCCCTCCCCCTCAAACACGGCAGGGCCGCTATCAGGTTTGGGATCCTCCATGATCGGGTCAGGGAGCTGGATGCCTCGAGGTGGAACTGGGTCAAGGGCTTTGCCATGGATGATGTCAAGGATGCACTGGCTGGGCTGACAAATCTGTTTCAGGTGAGGTGTGGTGATGGGATCAGGAGCATGCGGGGTTGCAGTGGCCTTAGCAGTGATAGTGGCTTGAGGCTGTGGCACAGATAAGCCAGATTTGGCAGTGGCAGTGGCATGGGGCTGTGGATCACTTATGTAAGCAAGTGTAGCATTGCTCGGGTGAGTTCCTTCTTCCTCCCCCTCGATGATATGCTGCAATGGTCTCCAATAGATGTTCTGCTCGACGGTGACAATCCATTTCAACAGCCAGTACACGTGGTAAGCATTTTCTGATTTCTCATCGATTCCCATCCATCTGACTTTATTGATGCGCCATCCTAGCTTATTTCCTCACTCGGTCTTCATGTACACCTCAGATCTCCACTTGTGGA